>JANHGN010005842.1:65783-110173 GCA_024605025.1 Megaceryle maxima | reverse complement strand
TGACTGAGATTTAACTAGGCATATAGTTAGAAAAAGGAGAGGCTGTGGGGGGGGGGGAGGGCAACGCAGACCATTTTGAAGCATTACAGCTTTCATTACTTAGCTAATGTTTTAAGTGCTTGCTTTAAAAGTCCTCACTCTTCTCTGGTCTTAGCAATGATTGGTATTTTTAACTGCAGCACTTTGAAGTGACCTGGGACCAGTATCCTGGCTATTATTGTCAGTGTCAAACAATGGCCAAGAGTCTTTGTCCTTTGCAACCGTCTGACAAGGGGATGTCCCCTGCCCTGGTCATGCTCTGGAAAGACAGCTCGGAGAGCTGCAGTGCTTTTTTTCCTGCCATTCTTATGGAACTGCCTTTCTTGAAGAGCAGTTTTGGTAGAGAAATGGTGAAGAGGAGAGATCCCGAGTCCCTCTGGGTGCATGTCTCGGGCACAGAGTGCAGAGCTGTGGACCTGCCCATGGCACATCTTGGTTGGCATCCTGGATACTGCTCAGAGCAGTTAGGGCCATTGCAGACCCAAGTGATAAGAAGATCTGCCAGTCTGAATCTGATTCCTGTAGCTCATTTGACTATGAAGAAGCAAAAGCAGCTACTCTGCCATCTGTATAAACCAGGGGCTGTCATCTACATAGGGATTTCTTCTCCTTTCACATTTTCTTTAGCTATATTGCAAGAGCCATCAGGACCCACCTATCTACAGTGCCTCTTTTGCTTACATAGTATCTTGGATCTCACAGCCTGTATGCTTGGAGGAGCAGGACAGAGGCTGTTAAAACATTTGTTTTGAGAGACTGAAGTGTCTTGACCAGGAGATCTGTGACAGAGAATGATGTTTAACCTGGCTTTCCTAGATCCTTACACCTCAACCACCTCTTTTCCCTCTACCTGTGGAAGAGCTGGAGGAGTAAAGCAATTGGGATTTGTCTCTATGATGTGGGAGCTCATAATAATAAAAGTCTTTACGTTTTTCTCTTGTGAGCTGACAACATAAAGTATTTAATATATTGAGTACAGTGTGTGTCTGCAGCTCTACTGTGTTTCTGGCTGACTTCAGAAACCTTCAGAAACCAAGCCTTCAAAAAGCATAAAACTAATTTAAAATGAAGCATTAAATAAAGACAGTTTGGGAGTTCTCTTTTTCTGGTATTTGATTACTTTGGGGATTTTTTTTTAAGTTTTTCCTTGAGAAACATGAGAACAAGAGACTTTGGGTTATTTCTTTCTTTTTCCTAAGAATAAAGAAGCTGAGATTTCCCCCTAATTATAGTTTCACAATCTGTGACACCAAAGATCACCAGAATGACAATATGTTCCTGAGATTTGGCAGTGTTTCAGAACAAGAAAAAAACCCCATGTGTTGACGAGTCAGTTTGCTTGGTATGATATCAGAGGCCTGTAATGGAGCTGTTACCCACACCCCTTTTCCTCTGCTTGCAGTATAATTAAACAGTTAACACATTTCAGAAATAATGGAATAATTAATGTAATTAAGCAGGGCTTCTTTCACAAGCAAAGAGCATAGTAAAGCAGCACTGCTGTTTCTCCAGCATCAGAGGCGTCCCTTTATTTTCATCTACATCTTTCACCTTTCTACATGAAGGTAAAGAGCAAGGCAAAGTTTCCAAAATTGCTCAAAGTGCCATTTTCAAAAGCAGTACCCCATCAGCATGTGTCTAATTGGGAAATCAGTGAGCTTTAGACTTTTAAGATGGGAAAAACAGCGCTTAGGCAATTTTGAAAATGCTACTCCTTATCTACCTCATTTTTATTCTGCTGATCCAATGTGTTCATCTAAACAGACCTCTCCTTCGGATGAAGCAAGCAAGAAGCAGCTTTTAATGCCCCACCGCCCATCAGTGGACCACTCAGATGAACCCTTTCAGAGGCAGAGGGCAGTGAGTGCTGTCAGCATCATCACCAGTGCCCTGGAAGGTAAGATAGAGTCTTTGATTCCCTGACTCAAACCCAAATGCATGTTAATTGGCAGGAACAAAGTGACACAAAAGACCCTTGTAGTAAACTCTTGTTGTTTTGCAAGAAGACATTATAGATAGTTATTGCAACCCCTGTAACAGAGGCAGTTTAATCATTGTCTTACCCACGGACTTGTAAAATTCCAGACAAAATGCTGGCTGTATAATCAAAATTGAATCTGGCCCCCATGGTATTTGGCTAACCAAGATGCAGGGTAGTGGAGCACCAGACTGTTTGGGTGGCTGAACATGCATTTGTATCTTAGCTCTCTGGAGCTGCTGCAAAGCCTAGCATGTGCAGCCACCAGCTATCTGCAGAACTTCCAATTTGTGGGGGAGGAAAGTCTCCTCCTTGCAGAGCAGCTAGTGGGATACAACAGTTTGGTGAGTGTTTGAATCCCACTGTGAAATTTAAGGGTGCTCAAAGGATGCATTTGTTCATGCAGATATTTCTAAGCAAATTTTTCCATTCCTCATTAGGCTTCTCGTTAGGTGCAGGAGGCTTTTCCTTCCCTGTCTTTGATACACAGAACTTTACATTTCCCTTTCACAAATGTTGTGAAAGTAAGACAACAACTGATAGCAAGGTGTTAAATTTCTATGCTCATGCATAACGAAAGGGCTTCTTGCAGTTCCTCTTGTCTCCTACACTGTAAATTAAGACAAGATAGGAGGCAGCAGCTATGAGTATAGCAAAATGTCTGTCAAGACCACAGTGTGGATTAAGGGAAATTTTAGGTACCTCTACAGCCTTACTCTCTGTTACTGCTCAGTACAGAGGCCAGGCAACATGGAAGGACTTATCCGGGAGGTACCTCACAGAAAGGACTGGACCTAGCTCTTTGGAGACAGCCCAGCATGAAGCCACAAAGCCCTTCTTCCTCGCTTTTTACCATCCCCTGTGGTTATGTTCAGCAGTATTGTGTCCAGAACAGATCTATGTATGTTTAAATAAATAAAGAGTGGTATTTTTAATAGGTAAATAACTACTTCAGTGTATTCCAATGTTTAGTGTAGTCTGCAAAGGTTTTGTTTGTTTTCTATGGGGTTTTTGGCAATTAGCTTTGTGATTGATTTGCTTCTTTGTAACCTGTTAAGAATGCCTAAAAGGCCTGAGCTGGACTTCTTCTTTAATGGTACTTTCTATTACTTTTTGCCACAGAAATAGAGACCATCAAGTCTAGGCTGACTCAGAGGTTGTACATTTTTAGCATCATATAGAAGAAAACTGTTTCAATCCTTATCAAAGGTTCCCTAACTCCCAGACGTTGATTAGTCATGGAAATTGAATATGTGTTAACAAGAGGAATATCAAATCAGAATAAAATGTATCACAGGCTTTAACTATAATAATAACTGTATGATTTGTGCCAAAGTGTGGGAAACAGACATATCAGATCCCTTCCCCTTTAATTACCTGGTTTCTGCACTCAGCTCTTGGGTAGTCATCATCTGCCTGGTTTTCCCAGACATTGCAAAGCCTTGTGGACTAGTAAGGACCTAGGGCTTTTTTTATTAATTTAAAAATAAGAGGAAAAATACCTCCAACACAAACTTTGGCTTCTTTTTTTCTGACCTTTTTTTTTTTAAAAAGCCAGTATTAAGTAGCAGAAAAAGAAAGCAGTTGAATCTATTTTTTGCAGGTTTTGTGGTTCTTCTTTTCAGATATTTTTGCAGATATTTTATTTTTGCTGACTTTTGTTTTTGCAGATATTTTTTGAAAACTATTAAACCGGTTGTGATTTCCAAAGATCACCTGTGTTGGGAAAGAATGTGGTTTATTAATTGATTTAAACCATCTTAATGCTACATCACTGCCAAAAGATGACAGTTACACCTTCCTTCTTCCCATGCTGTCTTCCTTCAGTTTGATTGTACAAACATTTAGTTTTCAGCTGGATCACCAAGCAGAACCAGCTCACCCAGAAGGTCCAGAAGCACAAAAGCTGACAAAAGGACAGAGAAATAACATGTGGCTGAGGCTGAGATGAATGAAACTACCCCTTGTAACAGCACCCTAGACTTAGAGGAGGTTGTGCTAAGTGTGGAGCCTCAGGGAAAAGAGTCGTTCATGTGATATGTGTCCATCGTGAAGGTCCCCAAATTCATAGTAGTGGAATAAGTAGGATTGGTTAGAAGTGATAGGAGGAGTATGGATAAATGTGTTCTGAATTTACCTGGAAAATGAGATCCTTTAGGAAGTGACTACTAAACTCTTTATAAGATGGATTAAAAAGAAATAAAATACAGAATTAGGATTTTGCATTGAAAGTTCTGGGGGTGTGGATGGTTCACACATCATTTTAGGCATTCACCTGTAAACCCTCTGTTTGGAGGCTGGAAAGACATAGTTATTTCTTGGGAGCAATTTGATTTCCCAGAGCTCTTGGGGCAGTGTAGATGTTTGTGCAAGACCTGTACATGTAGGACATCATTTGATACTTAGAAAGCTTGCTAGATGACACCTAATTCCTCAGTTCTGTTGTCCAGTGAAGAACAACACGCAGAGAATCCATCCTGGCTTGAGAGAGGAGGCTGTTTATAAACTGATTGAAATAACAGCCTTGGTCAAAGTGTTCCTTTTATCAGAGAAAGTTCTAATTATATAGACTAAAACCATTATACAGCATTCCATGCCCCTAAAGGAATCAGAAAAGGAAAGCATTAAGCTATTCTGCTAATCATTATGATCTAACCATTAACTGTCTTTTTTTGCCTTTTCTTTTTCACCGTTTAATGCAAATTATACTTACAAAGCTATTTCAATTCTTTTGTGCTCAAGTAAAATGAACATATGTAAGTTGTATTTTAGGTAATGTTTTAAAAGCAACTTTAGTAGCATTTTCAGACTGAGCTTATGCACTCCCCTGATTTTGTATGTGGGCCTTTCAGAAGAAATCAGATGCCTAGTGCCTCTTTGGACTACACATCAAGAACAGAAACCCTATTGATAACCAGTGATACTCTGGCTCACAAGTACTTAAATCAGCTCCAAATATTGGATTTAAGCTCTTTCATCCCTTAAATGCTGTAAAAGATACTGCTTAAGGTAGTTCTAAAATGTGACCTAGGAATGAAAAAAAATACATTCCAGTTTAAGTTAAATGAAGATAATGTGTTCTTACCCATTTGAACTCGCCCAAACTAAAAATAGAGTGAAAACCTGAGCATATATGTAAAATACTGGGCTTTACATATTTAGTGTGATTCTCCCTTCTTGCTTGTGACACTTTTAAAAGGTTATTACTTTCAGAATAGGTCACTGTCTGCTAAGTGCAGGTCAACTGATAGAAACCCTGAAATGCATAATTTGCCAGCCAGCTAAGACAGAAATATTTTTATCCTACAAAAAAAATTTAGGGTAATTCAGGGGCCTTCCTCTTTGTTATGAGTCATTTTAAGCATTCTCTTGTCACATAACTCAGTGTGAATTGACTGTTACTTTACTGCTTGTGACTTAGAGCTTGAGGAATCACACCAGAAATGTCCTCCCTGTTGGAACCACTTTGCTGTTAAATTTCTCATTTGGGATTGCTGCCCACTTTGGCTTTTAATCAAGAAATTTGTCAAGTTTGTGGTAATGGACCCATTTACCGACCTCACCATCACCCTTTGCATTGTGCTGAACACGCTCTTCATGGCCTTGGAGCATTATAAGATGACGAAGGAGTTTGACCACATGCTTTACATAGGCAATTTGGTAAGTGAATGCAAACCTGAAGTGCTACCTGAGGAGTGTATTTCCTGCTTTCTGAAGTTTTTGTTGCCACTTGGGATGACCTCATTTTAATATGCTGTCAGCATCGCTTTGCCTGTGACATGTCAAGCAAATCCACGTAGTCATTTATTTATGGGGGTGAAAAGAATGAATGAAGGACAAGGGTCTATTTTTATTAAATGAACGTATTCTAATGTTATTCATAACCATAAAAGCCATGTTTCTGGGCTGTTCCTGATAGGTATCTAGTTTGTTTAAGGAAATTAGAGGAAAGTAATGAGCTTCATTTGGGATTTCTGGTAAAGCAATGGTAAGGCAGCAGTTCTTGGTGACTAATAATGACTTCTAAGTTAAAATAAAAGACCTACAGAAAAAAAACAAAACAAGGCAAGGTCTTGGAGGGAAGTAGAATGGTGTTTGTTCATAGGTAGGATATGTATGTGGGAAGACGCCTATGGTGCAATTCCTGTATGTCCCTGTAAGTCCTGCTGTGCCTCCCAGATTTGTCCAGCACTGCATGCTGAGTCCCATACAAACCCTAGGGCAGAGGGGACATGGGGCAGAGCGTGGCTGATGCTTCAAGAGGAAACTCTGCATGTGCAAGCTGAAGCAGCTGGCAAGAGAGCTGCAAAGTAAGCAGACACCACACTTCTCTGAGGAAAAGCAGAGTGACAGATCTACAGCCAACCTGCAGGGACAGCATAAAAGCCTTTCCAAAGGCGATGCAGTACAATTTGATAGCCAGGGGGCCACTAAAATTCTGCAGTTACTACAAAATGGAAGCTTTTTCTTTAATCATCTTTCTCTGAGTTTATGGTTAAAAGTTAATGTGTTTTAGTACTATAAAACTCAATGTTTAAAATCCTTTTAATTTTAGAACAGTGTGTTGGAAAAGGCATGGGCCGTCTAGCTGTGGAGGGGTGGAATTGCCTCTAAGATCTAGTGGTAGAAGCAGAGATATCCTATAGGAACATAAGTAAGTCTGGGGTACCCTGGAACATGGATGCTGCTAAGTTGGCATTTGAGAAGTTTACAGAGGAAATGGAAAAAAAAAAAAATCCCGTATCTCAAAGTGGGATTCACCTTCCCTAACTTTAGGTATTTCCAGTGTGGGAGTCTCTGTCTGAGCCAGTTGCCTTTGTCTCTCTTTGAAGTCAGTGGAGAGTAATGGACAATTTTAAGGCACAATTAATGTGATGTTTTAAAGACATTTACTTTTGGATAAGGTGAACTATGTCCTGGAGGCCAGTGACTGTTGTGATCATCGACTAGTGGGAGTATGCAGAGACAATAGAGATGTGGTTTGTCTTTAATGAGAAGCATCCTACACTGGCAAGTTTAGGTAGGTGGTAGCAGTAATCAGACCTAGCAGATGTCACATACAGATTCTTTACCTGGTCCTTGTTATTCTTAGCTCTGGGCCTCCTTGGGCAGGTTGAGGTTCTTCTCCTAGGCTGTAGGACCAGTCTTCAGTTTTCTAGCTGCTGTGTCTTGGCAAATCTCCCTCTGTGGTTGTGCTAAGCAAAAGCTTTTGGGTTCTCTCTTGCTTCAAAGCCATGGACTTGCCATCTGCAGAAAGCAGTAGACAAGGGTAGCTGGGAAAGTCATCTCACAGGACTGCATTCACCTACACTTGCAGCCAGCCTTCCTTCTTGTTGCCCAACAATTTGTGGCCTTCTAAGATGACTTGAAAAAAAACCTCCTTTGTACCCAGTACCCATCAGAGCAGGTGGCAACGATGCCATTTCCCACTCTGGCACTTGGGATAGTAAATGGGTCTGCTCCTTGCTCTGTCTTTGACCTATCATCATCTCCCTTTGCAGACCACATGCAGAAACTTCATTCCTTGGTCTCCTTCCTGCCAGTGTGGCCCCTGCTAACTTGCTGGGGCTGAGCAAGACAGAGCCAGGTCCCAAAAAGAAAGGAGAGACAATGAGCAGAGAGAGGAATTACAAAGCAAATTTTGCCAAAATTCTGAAAAAAATAAATTACCTCACTGTGAATTTCTCAGCACTGCCTGGAGCTATTTCTCCTCCTTGTGCTAAAGTGTAAAATAAGCAAAACATCCTGCTGCTATTTTTTTGTAGCAGGCTGATGGCACAGAGCTGCCCTTCCCTTGAGATCCCAGGATGGGTCTGTGAGAGGCCAGACTGTCCCAGGTTCCCCTTGTCAGCTTTGCTAAAGCCCCTGCATAACTGGATTGATTGCGAGTAGAGCAGGTCAGCGGAAGGAAACTCCATTTTGTAGGGGATTTTGCAAAGTCATTTTTAATGAGAATTGACATTTTTTGCAATTCTCTGTGAAAGGGGAGGGAGTCCCAGCTCCAGGGCAGGCTGCCAGGTGCCTGTATCCCCTAAGCCACAGACTGTCAGACCCCTCCTCTGCCCCCACACTGGCTGCCTCTCATCTTCCCATTGCATCTAACCCTCTTTGAGTGATTATACTAGCATTAAATGGGGAGGTATTATAAAGGACAGATTTTGTCATTTTTCCTTCTAAACAAATGTTTCTGAGAGAAATGAAAGGCTGAAAGTGGAATATGGATTCACTTTCTCCAAGAGCAATTCTTTCTCTGCTGCCAATCATTGAGCTACGAAGATGATCAGAGGGCTGGTGCAGCTCCCCAGTGAGGACAGGCTGAAAGAGTTGGAGTTGTTTATCCTGGAGAAGAGAAGGCTCCAGGGAGACCTTATTGTGGCCTTTCAATACTTAAAGGGGACCTACAGGAGAGATGGGGAGGGAATGTATCGGGTGGTGTAGAGATAGGACAAGCAGAAAGAGGATAGATTCAGATTAGCTACTTGGAAGAATTCTTTACTGTGACGGTGGTGAGAAAATGGAACAGGTTGCAGAGAGGTTGTTGATGGCTCATCCCTGGAAGTGTTCAAGGCCAGGCTGGTTGGGGCTTTGAGCAGCCTGATCTAGTTGAAGGTGTCCCTGCCCACATCAGGCAGGTTGGAACTAGATGATCTTTTAGGTCCTTTCTGACCCAAACTATTCTGTGATTGGAAATGTCCCACTCTGACTGTCCATCTACTTCATGCATCATCTGCTACCTTCAGACTTCTTTAGTTCATCACTTACAGGAATCAACATTTTCAAACGTGATCAGAAGGCCATCCAAACACATGTACATCTTTATATGGTTCATCTGCTTATGCAGTGCCACCACTTCAGAAAGGGGTAGATAGAGCAAGAATCCCCTAAGTTTTGTTTTCCTTTAGCAACTGAGATACCACTGTGTGATATAAGCCTAAATGGTTGAAATGATAAATGAAAGACTATTTTTTAAGACAAAGTCCTCCAAATCAGCAGTGCCATATTTAGTACCAGTGGGATGTTAAGTTACTTCTTTTCTTTCCAGCCTTTATCCCATTAAATGTCCACCCTCTTATAGAAGCACAGTCACCGTGTGCACGGTGCTGGCGATTTGACAATGGCCATTTGAAATTCATAGCTGGTACACGTACACAATTCCTGATGCCTTTAGGAAGGCTCAGACATTTTGCTATCTTACTGTGACATTTCCTTCTCAGAAAGCTATTGATTAAAATGATTCAGGCAAAGAAAGTGATCCTCCTGAGTCATTTCTCAGCAAGATGGTTGCATAATGTACGCAGCGTGGCATTGTGGTTTTTAAGGCAGTCCCCTGGATACAGTTTCACAGACACCCGGTTTTGTCCTGCTCTCTGTCTGAAGGGAAATTGAACATTCTGGTGGTAATCCTTGGTATCTCTGACAAGAAGTTGTTGGCTAGTTAGAAATACGAGAGAGGTTTCTGTGTTGGATTCTGGGTATGAGATGGTGATGGGATGTTGTTTCATGCTAAGGTATTGTTGATGTCCAGGGTATTATTTTACTGATGAGAAAGTATTTTATGTAAGGAATTGTGTAAAATAGCCACTTGGAAGAACTCATCGCTCAAGTGTTGCAGAGTAAGAACAGGCATTCCTCAAATGCAGGCTATGATATCTTTATTTTTTTTATTTCCTTAATATTGTAATTATATAATTTAACTTTTTCCATCCACATCTTAATGGGTTTCTCATCCCTCTTGCTCAGAGTTGATCAGTTTTGCTGGGATAATGTTGCAAATATTAAGCTTACTGGAAGGCAAACATTCATCCCTGACTGCATGTTACTGATACTTGAGCTCTGGCTTCCCTTCTCTCTTGTGATCAACACAGTGTGTTAATGTTGAGTGTTTCACAGAAAACCTTGTACTTTAATATACACGCACAACAGAGAATTTTTCAGAAGCACAAAGCTCTGTGCAACTTGTATTGAGACTTGGAACAAAAAATAAAACCGTATATGAAGAATTTTGTGGCCCCATTTTGTCATTTTAAGTTGACCGTAGCCTTGCATTGTGCATTTAAACTGTTACTTAAGGAGGACACAAGAAAGGACAAGACCTAATTCTCTGAGATACTTTGAAGGAATGTGTTAAAACTGAATTTGCTCTCAGCAGCCTTCCCTTCCCCTCTCCTTCTGCCTCGTAGGTAATATTTATATGCTGGTTTAAAGAAAAATGTTCCAATTAGAAGTTCCACCATATGACATTTGAACTGGATCATAAATAAGCAATGTGTTCCCAAGATGTTGTGAAAAGAAAATTGCTGTGACTATTTGTTAAAAAAAAAAAAAGACTAGGACTCAAATTAGAGTTTCTAATTGCCTTTGCTGCCAGCAGTAACCTCAGAATGACTGGAGGCTTGTGTTTCCCTGGTATTGATAATAATAACAAAATAAAAAAGGGATAATACGCTACAACCCAAATACCCCTTAACACTCACACTCCATTCAGGTTTCTCCACTGAAATGAACAGATTTAACCTTTATAAAAGGCACTTTTGCACTTGCTTTTTTTTTTTTACCAGTGGGATTATTCAGATGATGGAAAGAGATGGAAATGTATGTTCCCATCCAGAGCTTGAGCTCAGATGTCATTATAAGTTTGCAGCAGTATCAAATATTATTGTGAAGGGACTAGACAGAGTTGTAAAAGTGATAGAGTCACCCATGCAAAATGAAGTATTTTCTTGTAAAATGTTCTTGTCTTTCTGCTCTGTTCACCTGAATCAGTGGCAAGTCTGAAAGCAAGGAGGTGTACATAAAAGGTTACTTTGACTTCATATTTTCTTTCTGCAGGTCTTCACTGGGATTTTTACAGCAGAAATGATCTTCAAAGTAATTGCCCTTGACCCCTACTACTATTTTCAGCAGGGCTGGAATATTTTTGACAGCATAATTGTTATTCTGAGCCTGATGGAACTGGGTTTGTCCAGCATGGGAAACCTGTCTGTTCTACGCTCCTTTCGCCTGGTAATGGTCTTACTCTGTTTTTACCTCTCTTCTTTTGTTACATATAAACTCTGACATGAATGCAACATATTTTCTTAAAAAGCATCTGCCAATAAAGACTTTAATTGCTGCAAAATGGTGAACAGTACATGACACTAATTATAGGCTGTGGGATAAATGGAATTGTTCCAGATTTACATCAGGGTAAACGAGAACATAATTTGATTCCTTCTAGCTGTGCCAGGTAGTTGTAGCACACTTAAAATGTTTGAGTTCAAATTTGTAATAAAAATCTGCCATTTTATACCTGTGCACCTGTTAGCACAGTCAGCAGATAATTGATAGCCCAAGAAATGCAAGAGCCAATAATTTGTTGTTCTGGAAGTTGTTGTTCCTAAATTATGTTATAAACATGTCACTGTTCTTTTAAATGCTGTCAAAAGAAAATGTCTTTGAATTATTCACAGAGTGATTTTTATTTTTGTTTTTTAGAACTGATCAGCATAACATAGCATCTGTCTTTCACAGGAACTCCTTAGCTGTCAGCTCTTTTGTGATGCACAAGATAGTGGGGTTCTATTAATGAGAGACTGTTGACATACTGGAACAAAAAAGTAGTTTCCTTGCCAGCCTGACATTTGTGTTGCACTTTGTGTACCAGGATGTCCATGCTAATCATTCTGGTCATGATGTGGCTGCACAAAGTGGAAAGACCAGGGAAATAAGCCCTTATGGTTACATTTAGCAGAATACATTTTTTTGTTTGTTTGCTTCCCAAAATTCTCTACACTGCTCAAAAATGCAAATTTTTCATCACTGGTATTAGGTCGTGAGAGTCTTCTGTCAGCTTTTGAGCAACCCCTCTTCAATAGAGCTGAAATTAAACCTTCAGTTGAAAACACAGCACCGGTCTAGGCACCATTTACATCCTTAAAATAGGTCTTAAGTGGGATGTGGGTTGTGCATAGACTGTGTGATCCTTGGCACAGAGGTGATTTTCACCCTGGGAGCTAACAGCTAATAGCATCTGGCTGACGCTTGCTCTGAAACATAGGAATTGCTTCTTTGTGGGATCAAACCCTAAACCCCTTCCTCCAGGTGCCTGCCAGGCTCTTGCATTTGAGGAGGAAAAGCAATGTAAAAGAAATAAAGATCTGAGATTTCCCCCTTCCATCCACTTCCCACCATGATTTTGGGTGAATGAGCCTCTAAAAGCACATTTATCCAACGAGGCAGGGCGTAGCTCTGGGAAACAGAATTCTCATCCAAGAAGCCCAACTGATACTTTATTAATAGATGCAGTGAGGTTAACAGGAAGTATGGCTACAATCACCTTGTACCACACACACCATGGCATTTAACATCTTTCCTGTTTTACCCATGTTAATAATTCATCAGCTGAAATGTCTGTTGGTTCTGTGAACTGACACTGTTGTTTATGTTTTGTTCACAGCTGCGAGTCTTCAAATTGGCAAAGTCCTGGCCGACCTTAAATACACTCATTAAAATAATTGGTAATTCAGTGGGTGCCCTTGGTAACCTCACTCTTGTGCTGGCAATCATCGTCTTTATTTTTGCCGTGGTAGGAATGCAGCTTTTTGGGAAAAGCTACTTGGACAATGTGAAGAAGATAAGCACGACTGGCAATTTGCCACGGTGGCACATGAACGATTTCTTCCACTCGTTCCTCATCATCTTCCGAATTTTGTGTGGGGAGTGGATCGAGACCATGTGGGACTGCATGGAAGTAGCTGGGCAGCCGCTGTGCCTTCTTGTCTTCTTGCTGGTCATGGTGATAGGAAACCTGGTGGTGAGTTCTCAAGATGGTTTTTTCTCCCTTTCCTGGTGGGTGTGTGCAAATGCACCGTTCTTTTTCTTGTCTGGAAATGTCAAATGTCACCTTGTGTCATGGCTTTAATTCAATGAAACAAGTTGTCACCCAGAGAAAAGGGTTCGTATCCCAAATACAAAATTGCTAGCGTTGCATTACTAGTTAGGTCTCGAGGCTTACTGCTTTTCCTAGGAGAACAGATAATGTTTTACTAGAAGCACATGGGCTGGTTCTAATGATGCTATTTTTTAAGTCATTTACGGGGCTGAAGGGATTCCAGATCTCTGTTCTATACAGGAATGAATATCATGTGAACCATCACTGTTTTGGGAGGTACTTTTATTTCCATTTACTTTTGGTCCGGAATCTGTGAACTTTACAGCTAGCACAGAGTCTTTGAGTAGAGTTTTGAATGTCTTTAGCCTGCATGTCCTAGGAAGCTGTAGGTTGTGTTTACAGTCATGTCACTTGCTCACTTGGTTTTTTAATAGACTATCCCATAAGCGTGCCTTACATAAGCTCAGAACCTATTAAGACTGAATTGTATTTCCCCGTTGACATCTTATGGAGCGCTTTGCTGGCTTGCAGTCGTTGTGGAAATGTTTCGCCCATTCAGCTTACAGAGCATCTTTGTCATTGTGGTTCTAATGGGCTTACTGTTTATCTAGTGAGTTGTTTAATAGTAGTTGCTGCTATAAAAAATGTTGGGTTTTACTACTGATTGCTTTTAGTGGTTGTTTTGCTTTTAAGTACCCACTGTGCTAGTTCTCAGCTGCAGGGCTAGAAACGTTCCTGAAAAAAGCTTGTAGATAAAACAGACTGCATTATTTTGTTCTCATTAAGTTAGCTTTGCATTAAAAATGTTAATTGCAAGAATAATTTATATTTTATAGGATTTTTTTAATAAAAGTCAAAAGGTTGAACTGTGATTACTCAGAAAGTGGCAGAGTACTTATGGGTTTTTTCCCTGACTTTCTGTTTCTAGATTTTTTTTTGGACATAAATGTGTTTAGAAGAGTTGGGGCAAATTCTTACTTTCTGCATGTCTTTTGGGGTAGTTTAGCCTGAGATCCAGAAAGTTAATCTCTCCCTGACATTAAGCAATGGATTCTGTGTATGATAATGAAACCTGAAAATAATAATTCTGGGTAAAAGAAATTCTGGTAAATTCTGGGGGAAATGTTAACATTTGAAATATTCATGGATTATTGAAAGATGTGAATTTGCAACATCTGATACCCTTAGATATTAACACTTCTCAGTCTGTCCAAGTTCTGTTAAATATAAAATCTGATTCAGCAGAGATTGCACTAACATTATCTACATATATTTAACCTTCAGTACTCAAAAAAGGCTGTCCCAGATGTAAAACCAGATATGGAAAATCTCTGTCAGCATGGATAAACTGAAGTTACTGGTCAGCTGAAAGCAAAAATGCTGGCTTTATCCTTTTCAGCCAACAGTTCTGTGAGAATGTGACCATTCCTGGTAAAGAGGAATGATAATTGTCTGTAGATCACTCAAAAAAAATTAATATATTATTCATATGTGTGAGAAGAACAGATTCTGAATCATGAGAGACATACGGCATCAACTGTGTTACATGGAGATTTCACGATGTTGATGAGCAGGTAGACAGAAGGTTGTCTTCTTCCTCTGGCATCAGCAGAATTCTCGCTTTCTTCAGTGAGGGTGGATTGAATTCACAGATTTGCTCATTTGCTGAACATCATCAGACCCAAAGGTTCTGGTAGCTGAAAAGCACCATGAGCCCTTTAAAATAAGATGAGTTTTAAATTTTTAACTGTAACTCCATTGCCATCTATGCCAACAAAGTTTCTCTTTTAACTTGCTGAGATCCTTGTTCCTCCTTTTTGTTTCTAGAGTCAGTTGTGATAAGAAAAGTATTATCCTGAGGTTGATTCTCATTTGGATTCTGAATGCTTTCTTAGTCTCTGAAGGCATGGAGGAAATCCTACAGTGTTTTTCCCAGTGTAGCAGATCTGCACACTCATCTAGATTAAATACGTTTATCTGTCACATCTGCCAGTACTTACAGTGGTGTCTATGGTCACTTTCCCAACTGCAAGGCTAAGTGTTACAGCACAAACCTGCTCCTTAACTACTGTACAGGCTGCAAACTGGTGTTGGAAGAGTTACAACCGCTGTGATTCTGTGGTTTGTTATGGGATTCAGTTTGCAGGTCTTAGTGAGCCTCACTAACATAAATTCAAAGGAATGGTGAAAGAAGAACCAGGGAAGTTAGTAAGTGCCCACAGCAACTTCATGTTATAGAGCAGTCCAGCTGTTGAAAGGAATTTTAGTAAATCTTAAATCCTTGGTTTGTGTTCATATATCCTGAAAATGTCTTGGACCAGTACAGTGCCACATGAAACTATGTTTACTGCTGGTCAGCTGATATATGAGTCGTCTTCAAGGAACTAACTTTAGAATATATTTGGAAAACTCTGTGCTGCATAACTGCCTTTTGCACAATGAGACTGTGCTGTTATTGTCAGATGGCATTTTTAGCGTCATTGAAGCTGCTTTGTAAGGTAAAGCCAAACCAGATAGATAATAAAATAGTTTCTCCCTCATTTGTAAGAAAGAGCTTCTGAAATTGTGGACTGTGTAATTATGCTTACTGTTAAGTTTTATGAAGAGCTTAATGTATTTCCTACGTATGTTACTGTTACTGAGGTTAATGAGGAAAATGACCGAGACGGGAATTATTAAGAAGATGTAGGGGAATTTGGGTAACAAGGCAGTCCCTGGTGCCCCCTGCTCTTGGCAGGTCAGCCGATGTGAGAGTCAAGCATGACACCAGCCACTTCTCAGGGGACAGTTGCGTGTAACGGGTGCTAACAACGTGCATGAATAAACCTGACACTTCAATCACAGACAGAACAACCTTCCAACCTCATTGTGCATGCATGACGTATGCTGGCTGAGCAACCCTTTTATTCTTCTGCCAGCCACCTGGAGGAAGCCTGCTTTCTACCAGCTTCTCCTGAATTGCCACCAAGTGAAGGGCAACTTGACACAGGGCAGAAATGCACTCCCTGTCTTTGCTCATGTTCCAGTTGGGCTGTGTATGATGCAGACAGCACCCAAAAAGCATCAGTTAGTGTTAACCCAAGATAAAGGCTGCAGTACATTCACTCACCTTTGGGGATGAGTTTCTGCACTGGTGGTGTCTCATCTCTGCCTGATTCACCTACATCCCATAGTATTTGCGTGGCACATCCACCATCGTAAGCTGGTAACTCACTGCAGCATTTTCATGATAGATTTTGTCTTCCCGGAGTCACAAGCATGCCAAGATGTCGAGTCTGTAACCAGGGAAAATGACATCTTCAGAATTTTTGTGAAAGCTGAAATAAAAGGCTGGAAATGCTCTTTTGGGATCAGTACGAGGCTTTTATTTTGTGTGTTTGGTTGGGTTTTTTTTTTTTTTGTCTACTCTCTACGGAAATGCTCCTCACTCAGGAAAATACTAATGACATTTCCTCAGAACATAAAGGTAGAAAGCACCACCAATTTCTAAGGTGTCAAGCTATCCTATAGGAAGAATTGTATAACCATTACCATTGAATTAATGCATGATGCATGGAATAATGAAATACAAAGTTTAAGGTCATGCACTCAGCCCTATTTAAGAATTTATGTTATGACCAAGTAGCTTGCCGACAGAAAATGTTTGAGAGGATAATAGAAGTATATGTATCAGTCACTGTGGACATCTAGTCAGATCTAGTTAATGGAGTCTGTGAAGTCATAAAATGTCTTGCCCAAAAAGACATCTAAACCACATCAGATTAAATAGACCCTAAAAGTATCTATTTCTGTCCCTGAAGTCTTAGGAGGCAAGCTCAGCTGTAGATATCCCCGCATACAGATCGCTCTGGCTGACTGAGCCGGTACAATGTACCAACACATTGCACCTAGTAAAAAAGTAAATGGGATTCTAATACACATAAGGAAAGGTAATTACAGGGGAGAAAGGAGAGCATGAATGCTGTTGCACAGCAATCTGCAATACTTGACATACAATATACCCCATTAATGACTGATGCTCAAGAAAGATTAAGTACTACTTGAAAAATCCCAGTATTGGAGTATGAAGTTGGTGGGATTGCAGAGCTAGGCATGGGAGGAGAACAGTCTAAGTGACAGGATACTGCACATCCTCAAATAAAGGAGTGTAAATCCCTGGAGTTACCTTTAGGCTGGGACTGGAAAGGGGGCTTCTAACTCTCAGCACAGTGAGGTTTTTTAGAACTTCCCAGCAAGGCCGATTAGTCCCAAACCAGAAGTGTGTGAGATGAAGCTTGATTATGTTATGAAGGAAAAAAACATTTTAGCAGGGTATTTGACTTAGTGAACCAAGAGAATGTTCCAGTCTTGTCTCCCTATGGTGGTTCGAGAGCCTGGGAGCAGAGCAGTTCAGTGTGGTTTGGATGAGATTTGAAGTGGCCTGCTGTGGTTGGAAACTTTTCTCTGAAAAAATTAGATGTGCCTGGAACCCATCCTTTTATTCTTCTTTGGCATCTCAGGAAGACTTAATGGATTTTTTTTTTGGTTGGTTTTTTGGGGTTTTTTTTTTTGTCATTTTAATATGGCCTATGACTGTGATGCACAGAAATCTGAAAGCATCACATTCTTGGAAAGAAAGAGGCTTGTGCCTCCCTACATGCCTCTCCTACAAGTCAGTGTAGGACAGTTCCTTGAAGAGGTGTTCTGGGAAAATGCTGCTAAACGTCTATCAGGTTAAAATCTGGATTCTCAAACTGGTCAGATGAGAAAAGGCTTAATTCACCTTTATTTTTATCTTTAATAGGTAAAAGTCTTTTGATAAAATGACATATTACCATAGCTGTTCTGACACAGACATGTCTCTGCAGCAGAGCAAGAAAGAAATAAATCAAGTTACAGGGAATGTGAGCAATGCATAACTTCTTAGTATTTCCACTTAAACATGTTCTTCCACCTAGAGCCCCCCTCCCTAAAACTAGATGATTGTCCTGAGCATAACCAATGCAATCTTTGTGGCAATAAATGTCTTAGAAGGAGAAGGGTGAGAGAGATGAAGGGCCAATTAGCACAGATCCTGGCCTGACAGATGTGCAAGAGAGAGATTGTTTGAGTGGGGAAGAGAAGTGACTACAGGTATATCTGAAGCTTAATCTATGAGAAGAAATTTGCAGCAATTTCCTGTCTTGAATCACTTTCCTAAGTGACAGACTCTAAGTAAGATAAGGAGTCATTGGGTCCTACATGGCTATCTAATTGATACTTATTAGCTATGGCTGTAATCCTAGTTAGGCAAAATCACTTTCTGTGTGTGCCTGCAAGTTTGTGTCTGTCCACAACAATATTTCCTTCCCTGCTTTGTTTGCTAATGTTGTGTTTAAGTTTGGTGTTGGCAATCATGAAAACAGAACAAAACCAAAAAAGGTAGCTGGGATGTATACTGTATAAACATGTAAGACCTGAACTGAATGGTCTTCAGCGTGGGGGCTTTGTTTCTATACAAACCCATTTCCTACAGTTAATTACTGAGTGTTACTATATGAGCACCACAATCTCTAATCAAGGTACATCAGAGGGCGTGTAAGTGGCTGCCTGTGTAGGAGGACTGGTAGCCCACTCTGTGGGAATCCATCAGCTGGTTAACTGTACATGAGTTTTGCTGGCAAGGGGCTATCCCGGATTAAGAAGCTGCTTAATATGGAGCAAGATGATCTTTTGCATGTGTCTTCAGTGCCAGAAAATGTTCCTGGGAACATTTAATTTATTGGTGTAGAAGTAGCCATAAAGTCCTGTCTCACCCAATACTGATAGATCTCCATCACTGCCCATTTCTCAGCAGATCACAACCAGGCTTGAAAGAGGTTTATGGTAATATGTCAGATTTTCTCTTTGATTAAATGAAATGGATATAGAGAACTATCACCATCCCTTGTGGTAAAATCACAAGTAATAGCAAAAGAGCTAGGCATTTAACAGGCCTAGGTGAGCGCGGGTTACAATTTTACATTTCAAGAGCTCAGACAGCCAAAGTGTATTATGATGGTCGAAGAAGGTCTTCAGATGAGACTTGTATTTCTGCCTGACGTGATGGAACTGTCACTGAGAGAATCTGCATCAAGACTCTGATGCTTTTGAAAGACATGAAGCATTACACCAGGGAGTTTTGAGACCATAAAACTTTTTACAGGGTACTTAAGGGTTGCTTTAACCCAAAGGAACATGTCCTCATTCATTAAGATTTCTTGTGCCAATAAATGACTGAAAATGGAACACTGATGACATATGATAGCACTTTTCCAGCTATCTCCTTATTTTCTTTTCAAATTATGTGCAAATCTAGAACTACCGAAGCCCCATTTTCATGGGTTTTATGGTCTATCCCTAGAGAAATGTACAATTCAAGAGTTGTAGTGAGACTTGCTGCCCTGAATCAAGTAATTATTTCTGCATTTAATGACAAACATGCTCTTATTCATGGAGGCCACTGAAGACGTCCACTCTGTGAATAAAGGTTAATCTCCTTGGAGGGAAATGTAGTGTTTGTATTGCATCTGATGATTAATATAAATGAACTGGAATTTTAAAATACTGTGTGCTTTCCAATTGAAAATACTGGGTTAGTTCTTCTTGCTGGAAATTAAAGCAAGTATTGGGGAGAAGGTATTGCAAGCCCAAGTTTTACAACATTTTAGGGTTTAGACTCTTTCAGTTTTCAAACCACAGTAGCTTTGTATATTGTACTTCTACCACCAGGCAGGTGGGGACCCACCAGTTCCACTTCTTGCACAATGGAAGGAAGAGGGGTTAAGATGCAACTGCATAAAGCTGGGCAAGTACAATGTTTTGCAAGGAAATGTGCATCAATGGGAGGTTCAAAAGGAAGTTCATGTTGTCTCAGGTCTTGTATGAGCACTACCTTATCTCTGCTGTCTCTGCACCCCCGTGTTCAGGTCCTGGATGGCATTGTTCACCTTATCTTCATTTTCAGCAGCTCCCAACATTCTGGATATGTGCTTTTGTGTTTTGATTACATCAGCTGAGAAGGCCACTTGACAAACAGGCAGGAGTAGGCATGTCAGTAACAGTCATCATCAGGACACACAAAATGTGCAGCGCGGCAAGCACAATGTGTGTGCAGTGCTGTGGAGGAGGAGGGCTCATCAGAAAACTGCCAGAGCCATAATGAGAGCTGGGGGAGTAGTGGAGATGGGGGCTGGAGAGTTAGAGGGTCTAGAAGAAACTAGGGAGCCCAAGGGATCATTAGCAAGAAGCGGAAGTGTCACTTGAGTCTGTCTCATCAACTTGGACACTTACATAAGGGAGGCAAATTTTCTTTCTCGAGCCACATGCAGCTTTGCAGAAGAGCAGGCCAGAATACATGAGTAAGCACATTTGGGGACACCAGCAAAATAGAGGCAAAACAACTGTCAGCATGTTACCATCCTTTTTGTTTCTACTGATGTATGCTTATGGGTGGCAGCAGGTACATGTAGCGTGACCCTGGAGAATGCAGACCTCAGAGGTGAGTAGATAAACCCCAGCACATTTCCCACCTTCTCTTTTTGTAATTTTTCATGCCAGCTACATGCATAGTCCATGTGTCCCAAAGCAGTTTTTGCTGTTTGTATTCTCCATTATCCATCCTTGTCTGAGCAGTGTCTGGGAAGCAGAGCACTCAGGTAGCTGATGCTTTTGAGCAAATATCTGGCTATTTCTACTTAAGTATTAAGCATCCTCAAGCATCAGGAAAGGTCCACTAAAAACAGTGATTCATCATGTAATGAATCATAAAGATAAATCCTGAAACTAGCTATCAATCAGTCTCCTTGCCTCTGATGACTCCCAGAAGAGATGGAAATCTTGCCATCCAAGTATGGGATACTTGAAAGACAAACCTTTTGCCTGAGATGCCAGGCTCTAAAAATTTTGTGATTTTTCAGTGCCCACATAGGTAGCTATCATTTGTTTTATTGAGTAGATATATCCCCCCCTTATGTCTAACACCAGATGCTAGTGCTGAAAAGTCAGGGGAAATTACCTTTAGGATATTTGTGATGGACTACTGGGTTTCAAAAACGCCGTTGTGTGGTAGATTAAGTAGAGTCCATTCAAGGCTGGGAGGTATACAGCTACTTTGCCCAAGAGATATGAGGGAAATGCACCTGAGAACAGATGGGAGGAGAAACTAATCTCAAAATGTACTCTTAAAAAGTAATCTGCTTCCTTCTGTCACTCCAGATTTATGAGTTTCTGGATCCTGCCACAGGCTCAGTTGTTTCTTCTAAAGAGTTGAATCTTGGCACTTGGTGACTAAACTGAGCACACATCTTGTATTAGGGGACAAGTGTGTTCAGTTCCTATTTTCAAGGTGCTAGATGGTATGCGTGTTAAACATGTGCTAAAATCTGCCAAGTTTTTCCCTGCAACACCCCTTCACAGAAAGGTAGATCTTTTTAAATACAAATAGCCAAAATCCTAGTAAAAGTTGACGTAGACAAGAGAACTGAGCTTTTGCTTCTGATGCAGCTCAGAAGGGGCTGAAAACAAAAACTGGACTAAGGCTCTTTTTTCATCTGTGCAGTAAGGAATTCCCAAAAGCAATACCACAAACCAGATTCATTGGTGTTCTGTGACAGATAGTGGCATTTGGTGCAGATTTTCATCAGTAGAATTTTAAGTATTGCTTCTTGATCTAAACGTGAGTCACTGGGATTTATCAGAGAGGAATAAGATCTGATAATAGTGCTAGTGCTCTTCTGTAGGTGTCTATATAAGGGACAGTGAAACTGTCCCATTAACTTTTGTGGGTGTGAGATGACATAGAAGTATGGTGGAAGAAGAATGCTAATACCTTCATTAAATCATGCTCTAATTGTGTTTCCAAGAGTTATTTCTCTAAAAATATTGCTGAAGCATTGATTCCATTATAAGAACAGCTGACAAGATGAAATATTTTTAATAGGATCTACCACATATATATGTACTTATATGTATTTTATTTGTGAAGATGATACTAGGGGATTGTTTATTGAGATTTGGTTGTAGTCGGGGGATTGAAGAGAAGCTGAGTTTCCAAAATAAAAACTGCAACCCTGTTAATGTAGTAGGCATCAGTAGAGTAAGATAATGCCCATTCTTTGTACTGAATCTGTCCTTGGTTAATAGTGCAAGTAGGAGATTGTCAGTGGTTAAGTTCTTGCTAGTAGCTAGGTAGTTATTAAAAATCTAGAAGACACTGAGTCAAATTTAATTGGACAAGAGTGTGCAAAGGTAGGTACAACTAAATGTGTCTCTTTTTATTAATGTCACTGTGCGAGTTATCTGGATGTCATTGAAAGGGTAATGACGACAGAATTCTTCCTAGCATGTGTTAAGGGAAGGACAAGTTTTTAATGTTAATATAGACCAGGTAGGACAAATTTAGTACATTACTCATTACTTCTAAACATTTTATATCTTTGATCTTTAAAAAAAAAAATAATCAGTTAAAAAATACTATTTACCACCTTCCCCCCCAAAAAAAAAGAAAAAACCAAAACCAACCAAACAACAACTAAGCACTGACAGTTCATTCTAAGAATTGCCTCTAGGAATAGCTTGTTAAAGGGGATATGTGAAACAATCAGCTAGTCATGACATCTTTAACCTTCTTAGCAGATGTATGACATCTAAAAGAGACTGGAATTTTTCTTTTCCATATGCAGTGCATATTCATATCTGCATTTCTCCACCTAGCACATACCTGGCATCATGGTCTGTGACTTCTCAAGGACACGTGCTGAAGAATAGGTTTGGAAACTAAATGTAGTACACAGGATTAGATACCAATTTCCTGTCTTCTGGGGTCTTACTGAACAGTAAGAACTTCCTGAAGTCAAAGAGGTCCTGCCTTTGGTCTCCTTCTACCATCCCACATTTCCTCCTCTTTCCCAAAGTCTTCTTGCCTGGTATGCTGTTGAACTCTTCTAAATCAAATGAAACCACTGGCCCACATTTTCTGAGGAGAAGCTCCAGATACAGGTCTACTCCATCAATTTTCTGATACTGCAAACAATGCAAAGGAAAGGAGATTTAGAACTGGTGTTTTTTCATCCCTTTTAACAATTTAATTACTTTGCTGCTATTTAAGTCTTTTTTTTTGTTCTATTTCCCTGATTCTAGATTTCATTTGTTACTACTTCTTCCTGTTTTGTTTGGGTCATCCCTAGCCAGATTCATGTTTAATTAGTTCTCATTGAATATGACATAAATCTGCCCTTCCTCCCTTTTTTTTTTTTTCCTACCTAAAACACATTTTCTTTTCTTTTTGGTCAGCTCTGGCCTTGATTATAGTAATTCCCTTTTTGCCGTTGCCACATATCTCTGCTGTAGTGTACCTAGTATTGTGCTTTGAGCAAATCTCCTCCTCTTTTGATATTGATTTAGCTTTCTGCTTTTCGTGACAACTTCTGCTAACTCCATCTCATTGTGTATCTTGACTTCACCCTTCCCAATGCACAAGCAAATTCCAAGTCTCTGTCCTGAAGCCATTTGAGAATCTTGTAATTATTTCAATGCAAAAGTGGTTTCATTTTTTGACCAAACCAATTTTTGTACAGAAGTTCTGCCTTCTGTGGGTCATAGTAATATTTTCTGACAGAAATAGTACATGTTAACTGACCTTAGGGTTTGGACTGAAGTATACTTGATATTTTCCATGCTGAATTTTCATGGAGATGGAGAGAGGCACTTATATTTGTCTTTGAGGATGGATGTCTTTCAAGCAGCTCTACTCTCATTTCATCCCTCTTCCTTTCTTGTTTGCTGCCTCCTTTCCATCACCAGTTCCCTTCTCATTCTGGCCCTCTTTACATATACTCATTTGTTACAACTGTACAACCAAGAGCACCCTCATGCTTCTTGTGCTACAAACACCTTCCTATGGGTGTTTCTTCCAAGAGGGCTTCCATGTCTCTTCTCCTCTCCTGTAATTCTCTTGTTTCCCACATTTAGATGTCATGCCATCCTATTTCTGGGAGGTTCAAGCAAGTGCAAAATGCCTGCTGAAGTCTCTACTTGAAAACACAGGCAGGTGGCTGCATCTATAAACTGGCTAAAGCACGAGCTCAAACATTATGAGTATCCCTCCTCTGTCTTGGTTAGGACACTCCCTGGCCACCCCATCCCAGCTGGTGCCTGGGAATTCAGGGGATAGCCCTGGCTGTGGACAGCAGCCACGAAGCAATCCTGCCTGGAGGAAGAGCAGGGAAGGGAGGTCAGCTGCTTGCCCTCGGGGATGGAGAACAGGTCTTGGCTTGTCTTTGTTTACTACTGCAGATGCAATTTTTAGATCATAAAATTGACTAGCTGCCTAGCTCTTGGTTCCTTTCTTCTCTCTAGCAGACTGGCAGTGAGCATCAACTCATAAAAATACTCTTATAGACAACTTACACTTCTGACTTTCTCCTTTGTTTCTACAATTTTATGCCCATCTTGCACTAAGAAGATTTTGAGCAACCCCAGTTGCTGGGATTTCAGCTAGGCACACAGAACACAGTTAATAAATAAAATAATTTTCAAATTTCCACATCAGCAAAATACCTTTATATTTCCTGATATTAAGATGTAGTTAAACATGAGGTCATCATGCCTGGAAAGAAGAGTTTGCTTTGATTATGCAGTTAAGCACAGACTTGATTTGAAGGGTGCTGGTAGCCAGTCTTACACAGAGTGCTTCTCTTATGCTTTTAGTAATGCTTCTCTGCAAAACACAGCTCAGAGACAGTTTCATCCCTGTAGACATACACTCTGGGAAGAAAGGACATCCAACTCCTTTCCTTCCTCACAAAAGAACAAGAATATTTCCCTGGGGCTTTAGGAAGCATTGAGAAACCTGCTGAAGTAGCCACAGCTAAACCAGAGACCAAAGGGGATGATGGCAGAGGAAATGGGTGACTTTTTAGGACAGCAGTGAGATGTGTGACAGCACCTCCTGCCTCACAAACACAGAGTGGCTCTCATTTTGGAGATGCAACTGGCACCACTGCTGGTAAACCTTCCTGCCCTGTTTCTTTAATGAAAGATAAGGGTTTTGTCCACTTTTCAGTCATCAGACTTCTCCAGCAGAGGTACGTGAAAGCTGCAAGCCCAGCTGTGTGAAGATAGGAGATTTTTGTACTGTGCAAAATTATAAGCAGAAATCTATTTTGTCTTTTTTTTTTTTTTTTTCCTGCAAGAAGCCCTCCTGGCTGGCAGACATCCCTGTTCTCTGTTCTGCCCTCCCAGTAATCTGCGCTTGCAAAATGCCAAGAATCAGAACCTCCTCACACCTCCCAGATTCACTAAATAACTCTGCTTTTCACATTTCACTTAATAGGAAAGTGTGATGCCCTGATGGAGCCCAAATTATAATATCAAACCTGGTAAATGGTTTAGAAAATAAAATTTTAAAGGAAATAGCGTTCCCTTCTCTGTGAAAAAAAATAAATCAAAGGTAATAATAATTATTTCTTGGCTCTTTGATTAACTTTCTAGTCTCTGGGCCTACCCTCATATTGATTTTCCTTTGGTGTAATATATTAGCTGCAGGGAAGTCATTATTTAATGTGGCCATTTTCAGTGGTTTCTTTCTCTGTTACTGTTTCCAGGGGTTTTTTTTATCCTTTTGGTTCTCTGTGGTTTACCTTTACCCAGATGTTTTCTGCCATATGAGAATGGGAATCACCTTTCATCTCAGGGGAGATGAATTTTAAAGGGATGACTGCAGGGATCCCACTTTGCCTTGACCGGGCATTGTCATCCACATGAGCCCGGCCATGCAGGGTTAGGGCTGCTGTCATCTCCAGGTAAAAACCATAGAGTTTAAACTTCCAAAATTAGCTTTATTTTTTTCTTGTGTCTGGTCATTGTATAGTAATTGGTAAAGCAGTTTGCATATGAATAGTGAAAATACTCCAGGGATAGTTTTGTCCTGCTCTGGCAGGGGGGTTGGACTCAATGATCTTTTGAGGTCCCTTCCAATGTGATAGTATGGGTGTTTCTCACCTATCATCGCTCCTTGTGAAGAGCAGCAACAGAAAAGACCCTCGAGTGTGCACAGCCACTCCAAGCCTGTGCATTCTGTCTTGCTCTCTACTTCTCTCGATAGCCTCATCACCATGACAGCTAAACATGTTTGTTGATGTGGCACAAAGGTAATTGCGTCTGGATTTATAAACAATAAACTTTCCATAGTTTCCCTAGTGGTTTTGGGGTACGTTGAGCCTTTAACGTCACAAATACAGATGTCTTGCTGGGAGAGGTTTGCAACTGGACTTGTCTGATAGCACGTTTTGTCTGTCTAGACAGTTGTTTGAGAAGTCCACAGCAGCTCTGATGGAGTTCTTGCTCTACTGGTGAATTAGTGTTGTTTTGATATCTGATGAAAAACCTGCAGGAACACGTTTGGTTTTATGCTGTTGCTTTAGTAGTGGAAAGAATTAATCTGCCCCCACTCACCATCCCATCCTCCTCTCTTATATAGGACTTGGAGACTTAAGATTTTCAGATCAGGAAACACTTGGTTTCCAGAGACTCATCTGGTACTTCTAAGGGACTTATTTTCAAAAAACACTTAAAGTCATCATCTAAAAAAGAATCTAAATTCAGTTCAATAGTTCTTGATCAGCACTTGGGAGTGCTGTAGTTTGTATGCATGTTTATAGCCATGTAGATGGATAACAAATAAATAAGCCTTGGCAACATGAGGCATCCAGCAGGCTGTGGTAAGAAGTGTGATGGGTTGCCTCAGATCTGCATTGCAGAGTGACAAGGACATAGGCTTCTCACTTTGCCTGGTTTTAGGGTGCTGCAGAGGCTGGGGGTGAGGAGAGGCAGAGGCTAGTGGCTGGTCCTTGTGAGATGGGAGCTGGGGAAGCACCAGCCTCCCCTCCCATAATCAACCTCCCTCCCTGAAGAGTCATTTTCATCCTGTGGTCCAGCATGTCAGCCTGGAAGCAAGAGCAACGCTGACATGGTGCCTTTTGCCTGCCTGCCCCTCTCAATAGATGCAGCCATGCAGCTTGGTGCAGGTGAGCTTTATAGCTCCACTGAAACCAGGGAGGGATGGATGACCACTTAAATGTCTTATCTGACACTAAGGTGCTGTGAAGTGTGATTAATGGGCTTAATCCACCCTTCCATTACTCGAGGAGACTTACTCCCATCTGAAGTGGTGAGAACAGCCTGAGGAATCTGCTCCATTAATTATAATTACATATTCAAATTCTGAAGCAAGAAATAGGGTGGCCATTGCCCCCACCCATGCACAGACCATCAAACATGAGCGGACACAACTGCCATCCAGCATCACTTCACTGCCTTGTACTGCTTAAAGACAACTGGCTGCACCAGAGACTACTGGAACTGTGGAGAAATATTAATAATGTCAATACCCAAAGAGGAGAATGGTCAGCAAAACTCCCAGCCTTATGGGAAATACCACAAAATCACTAATGGGATGGGAGGGGACAGTCATCTCACCCAGTTTCTAGTGTCTACCTGCAGATAGCTGCAGCTATTTCAGCCACCTTACCTATTGTTCACAGCCAATGGAGAGAAAAGGCACTTTTACCCCTTCATTTCATAAAAGATCTGGAGTATTGTGTCCAGTTCTGGGCTCCCCAGTTAAAAGGAGATGGGGAACTACAGAAGAGTGGCCAACAAAAAGCTACAAAGATGATGAGGGGACTGGAGCATCTCTCTTACAAGGAAAGCTTGGGAGAACTGGGCCTCTTTAGCCTGGAGAAGAGAAGGCTGAGAGGGCATCTTATCAATGCTTAAAAATATCTAAGGGGCAGGTGTCAAGAGGATGAGGCCAGACTCAGTGGTGCCCAGTAATAGGACAAGGGGCAGTGGACACAAACTGGAACACAGGAAGTTCCACCTAAACATAAGGAAAAACTTTGTTACTGTGAGGGTGACAGAGCCTGGAACAGGCTGCCCAGAGAAGTTGTGGAATCTCCTTTCTTAAGAGAGATTCAAAACCCACCTGGATATGATTCTGGGCAGCCTGCTCTGAGTGACCCTGCTTTGGCATGGGGATTGGACTCGATGATCTCCAGAGATCCCTTCCAACCCCTGCCATTCTGTGATTCTGTGATTAACATGGAGTTGATAAGAAAAAATTCCTTTTGCAACAAACTGGTACTATAGTGCTCCACAAACCTCTCATCTACAATTGTTAGCCTGTCTGGTAGGATCAAACACGGTCCACTTGGGAAGTTGTATGGCTGCAAGGCAGGAAATCCATATCCCCATTTCCATTTGTTTTTCCTAGCTGATCTTGTGCAAGAAACATGAAGGAGATCTTGCTCCAGCCTGTTTTGTCTCTTACCTGCCCCTGTCCACAAGGACCTCTTACCATACTTGTGGTATCAAGATCATTTTGACAGTGAGAAACCAAGATATCATGAGAATGGGATTATGAGATTGGCTACAGGATAAAGAGAAACTGGGCTGGGAGGCTATAAGCTTCTTATCCAAGCACAAATAGCTGAAATAATAGAAAAGGGACTATAGAAAATAACTGATCATGTAAATTGCTTTTTGCAGGAGTATTCTCTTGGTAAACTTTGCTCTGGGATGAAAATATACAGAAGATTGGAAAATACATTTCCAAGGAGAGAACTAATCCCCCAGTAGCAGAGAGATGGACTAGATGACCTATTACTGCATTCCTTCATCTTAAACGTAGATTTTAGACTTCTTAGATGCAGTGGAAGTCCCTTTATGAGCAGAGTGTTTTGCAGCTTTTCATGGATTTTTCTACAGTAAACAAAATAAAATAATTGGTACATATTGTATTAGGCTTCCTACGATTCATCAAAGTCTCCAAAGAGAAATCTGCATCTTTCCCATCTATGCTAGCCAAAGAATGGGGCAGATGTCTGCTGCCCACAGAAAACAAACAGGAAGGAAGGAAATCAGTTTCTTCCACTGGTCAGGGAGTGTCTAAAGAGCTTCTTTCTTGTCCGTGTCTAATATGCACTGCTGGAGAAGTGGGTTTGAATAGGTGGAGGTGTATGGGCCCTATTTAACCACCAAAAAAAAGGTATTAGATGAGTAGTTGATGATCTTGGCAGGTAACTCACCATGCTGCGCTCTCTGGGCTTTTCTTTGCATCTGAGTGACAGCAGTGACAATGTGCTGCCACAGGGATACAAGTTGTTTTAAGTGCTTTCTTTTTCTGCATGACAGAATTCAGTAATGGGGTGTATTTTCTGCTCTGGACCCTGTTGTTACAGAAAAACCTGCTTAGCTGGCTCCTAGGAGATTCCTCTTCCACAGAGGAGAACCTTCAGGTGATATAGGTGCCTTGTAGCTGCCCTCAGCTGTCCTTCCAATCCTTTGTCTCCTGCAGATGAGAGGTCATTACACATCTGCAGTTGTTTGAAGGGTCCTGTGGGTTTATAAGCAAACAAGTGCTTATGAGAGCAGCTCCTGAACTGCTCTGCTCTATGAACTTCCCCTTTGCAAGGGTGATCCCATCTTGGATTCCAGCCTACTAGGATTTGTTCTATGTGTCCTGGGCAGATGGGACTGGTCAGTGTGAAAGTTCATTTAAACTTTATGACAGGAAGAGATCAGGGGTTTGAAAATCAAACTCACTTGTGTTATTGGCAGTCTGTGGTCAATTCAGATGCCACTACAAGAGAAGCCATATAGGTGAACCCATATGAGTTCACCTGCAGTCAAGCAAGACCAGTAACTGAGGACCTCACTTTGGAGAGGGCTTAACCCTGTCATTGAATTTGTGCAGCTGCAGTATCATTCTTATTCCTAGTTAAATGAAATACAGAATTATTTCCAACATGCTAAGAAACAGCCTTAGACTTTCCAGTCTTGCTGAGCAAGGTGACAAATGCCCTTGATCTGGGCAAGGCAGCAGATGAATCAATTCATAGGAGTGCAGGAGGATCGCAGGGCTGTGCACTGTTTGACCTAATGACAGCTGCAAGGTTAAAAACGTAAAGATTTATATCCCTTTATTTTTGTCAAAGCAAGGGAAATTCAGGAATGGAAGGGAAATGAGGGCATAGCCACATGAATTTGCCCATAAAGTATTTTAATTTCAGCAACAAAATTTGCAGATGTATCTTTGAAGAGGGTTTGATGAGAAATGAAACCATCTGGTTTTGCCCTGTGTTGGCCATAACAAAAGGAGGTGATGGAGCTGAGTGGTTCAAACTGCAGCTCACCATGGCAGCCTATATAGTTCCCAGCCACCACCAGCAGCCCCTGCCTAGGGCTCCTTTGGAAGGAGAGGTCCTTCCAGAAGACTGTTGTCTCTCCATGGCTGGGGAGCTAGGAATTGGCTTCATGGCTTCATATCTCTGTGCTCTTCTCTTTCTGTGACCATAGAATTGGTGCAACACTTTGCACAACACCAGGCTTGCTACTTGTGTGCTGCAGCTCTGCTCAGGATAGGACTGAAACGTTCCGAGATGTCTTCTCACCTGGTGAAGGTTTTCTGGTTATAAAAGTTGGCCATCACTGGCCTGGAGCATGGAGTACCAAACTGACACCAAGAAGGACTTTCTGGACACCTGGCTGGGTTTGACAAGTCATGGATGATGCTTTTAGTCATATGATTTAGTCTTAGGCAGTCCTGAGAGGAACAGGGACTCAGTGATCCTTATGGGTCCCTTCCAACCTAACATATCAATCTTGTCATCCTATGTTGGTTGTTTTGCCTTTATCAGTAAGCACCCTGACTTTAATCTAGCTGAGAGATACTAAACACAAGCTATCTTAGACTTCAGTAGGCACTGCCAGAAGAGCTTCAGTTCTTCAGCATCTCCTGGGATGCCAGACAGTCTCCATTGTCTACAGATAATCAAGGAGAACTCCTCCAGGGAGGCACCTGACATAAGGCTGGATGAATCAGAATGTTTGTGCCTCATAACTAGGGTCACGAGCTTTGGAAGGGCATTAAAAGTGAGAAAGCCTATGAAAACATGCTGTAGTGTCACGAGGGTAAGTGCTTAACATCAATATGCTAAAGGAGTTGGGGTTTCTTTTGAGTGCATCTGTCATTTGATTCCTAACCCCAAAAGTGACCTACCTTCACAGTCTGCCTGCACGGTGACACTGGAAAGCAGATTTCTTTTTAAGGGGGATCCATATGGAAGTGCAAATCTGCCCTTGCTTTTGAGAACTGAATTAGATCTTTAGTTTGCTTTTACTTAAACTGAAAGCATTGCGCTAGCAACCAGGAGGACTGGATATTATTAGTAACCTTTTACAGGAAATGTGGTGTGTCATGGGTTGAGCATGTATTTTTCTGTAAAGTGCAGTGTACAGTGAAATGGGGGGGATAAGTAAACATAAAGTGCTTATACAGCAGTTCACTCTATTTGAATGCCCAGCAACACAACTCTGAGGTTACCTGCTCATAAAGGAGGGAGGGAATGGTATTTGAGATTTATTTTTGGCTAAAAGCATGAAGTGCAAATAGCTCTTTGTGCAAAATGTCAGCTGCAGTTCTGGGAAGCAAACAACATTGCCTTAATAATCCATGGTAAATAACAACACTAAGAATGTTACCACCTATTATATACACCTGCAGGTGTAGCTGGATAAACTTATATAACTGTACTTTGACATCCAATATAAATATGGCAAAGTAAAACAAGGCATTTGAAACAAGTTATTCTGTGAACAGCAGAATTAATCAATTATAGGATGAAATTTGGCTTCAGATAACAAAATTTGGCTGCTGACACGGAGGTGTTAGTGTATGGGGAAGGCATCTGAGCTACCACTGCAGTCTGCAGAGATCTAGGGCTTGACTCAGTTTTGTCTAGCACCACTGACAGTACTGTGAGGTATCCATCCTGGCCGCCAACTAGACACAGGTCTCCAATAATTGTGTGTCCTATTGACCAATTACCTCAGGATGATTTGGGCATGCTAGGGTCAGTTGGCACTAGATGACTATATATTGGCAGACACATACAGCCCTACGTGGCTCCTACGTGGTCACCTGTATTTGGCCAGGCTCTGTTGTCTACCTGACTAATTCCTTTGAAATGGGACATAGACCTTTAGACCCTCAGGCTTTGGTGTCTGACTCTGGAGGCAACTGCCATCCTGGAAGAAAGATTCAGTTCCCTAAACACCACCAGTCTGTTGACTGCTGCAACAACCTGTCATACCCTAGTTGGATGACAGCTGGAGCTTTAGAAGGACACACATCTCCTGTAGGTCTGGTGCAGATGTCTTAGATAATCTCAAACAACAGTAGACATACCTGTTAAGGTAACTGAACAGAACCTTTAAAGTCTGGAATATTTTTATTCTGGATTTCTTGATCCCCTCCCTTCCTCCAGCTTTTTCCAAAATCTCTAGGTTGCCACTTGGAAGGAGACACATGCTGTGGCTTATTCCAAGCTCTGTCTGCGCGGGTGACCCGGGTAGTGTCTTTTCTCTACACACATGCTTATTCTCATGACACTTGTAGCATTGTGTTTATCTCTGAGACCCCATCTTTCTATCAGATTTGGTTAGAAATGGCTAAAGTGATTCTACCAGTGATTCCTTCCTTGATGGGCTCCTACCTTCTGGGCAGCATATCAGGTACTCTGGTTTTCAGCTACCTATCAGACATCATTTCCAATGCCTGAATGGGATATGAAATGAAAGATTGATTCATACCAGTACACCACAGTGATTAAGAGGAGACCCACACAAGCTGTCAGGGACACTCCAATATGATGGACGAGTTAAGAAACAATTAGCTTTAATCTCACTCTACTTTAGAGCAGGGTAGTGCTCAGTGCAGTGGTGGTTTATTCAGCAGTTCATCATGGACGTGGACATCTGCTGCACTACCAACTGCTTTCATTTATAATCACAGTGATTGCAAAGAGTACTTCACAAAACACTACTGACAGGACACTTCAAATGCAGTGTCACCAGAGTGATTAAGACCAGGCTTTCAAAATTCCAGCTCATATATTCTGAATATTTGAAATAAGAGGGAACAGGGTGGGAGGACTGTAGCAAAAGCTTTTGGCTCTTTGATAAGACCCAGTTTAATAGAAGTACTTTTTATGCTGTTTATTTTGGTCTATCAGACTTTATCAATTTAAAATACTATCAGAAAGGCAGAAGCCAGGGGATTTGCAAGTATTTCTGGTAGCATTAAGAGATCACAGAAACAATATCTTCACGAAGTCTATTTTATTGCTAAAATGGCAGAATTGCCACAGCACTGATCTCTCCCTTGCAGTGCCACAGAGCTGGCACCCACCCACCTTGTACAGGCAGCAGATGTGTTGATACCAGGCAATTTGGTCCTAGTTTATTTTGGGTAAATACATTTTAGCTGATACTGGTTTGAGACACCTTTGTCCTATTCCTGTCATCCCAGGCATCTACCTCTGGTGTGAGCTTCTTGTCCTTGTCAGTCAGGCACAAAAGCTGTAATTCATTCCTTCTCAGACCACGAGCAGGTGTAATATGCCACACACAGCAACTGGTGATCAGCCTGCTATATGTATTACTGGGAAAAGCCTTCTAGAAGAATGTGGTTTTATTGGATGTAATCATATGGGGGGGGGGGGGGGGGGGGACAAACACAGGAGAGAAGATAAAAAGACATGTAAATCATTGAATATTTCACCCAAATGTGTAGTTGTGTCTAATTTTCCCATGAGCTACCAGCAAAGGTAGACAGTCTTGAAGTTGCAGGAACAATAGGAAGCCCACTTACTCTCTCCAGTTCAGTTTGAATCTTCTCATTCACCTGTGAAAATCTTCAAATGGGTCAAATAGCTTTTTCTTGACTAGTAGCATTGTTCCAGGACCAGGCCTGCTCAGATTTGGCCACGTTAATCCTGGTTGTAATAGCTTGGTTTTGCCTGGGGGAAAAGGTTTTGAAACTATTTGACCTCTTAGATGTTTATTCACGGTCACAATAGATTTTCTTCATGGCCTAGAGGATATTTAAATCAATACCATCTGTGAAAATACATACAGATATTTAGAAATGTTTCCAAATGTACTCTTTGGTTTCCATGCCATGTGTATGTGTATCATTATCATAGAACAGTTTGGGTGGGGAGGGACCTTTCAAGGTCATCTAGTCCAACCCCCCTGCAGTGACCAGAGACATCTGCAACTAGAGCAGGTTGCTCAGAGCCCCAGCCAACCTGACCTGGAATGTTTGCAGGGATGGGGCTTCTACCACCTTTCTGGGAAACCTGGGCCAGTGTTTCAGCAGCCTCATGGTAAAAAATTTCTTCCTTCTATCAAGTCTGAATCTTCTCTATTTTCATTTAAAACCCCTTGTCCTATTGCAGCAGGCCCTGCCAGAAAGTTTGTCCCCATCTTTCTTATTGTCCCCTTTTAAGTACTGAAAGGCCACAATAAGGTGTCCCTGGAGCCTTCTTTTCTCCAGGCTGAACAACCCCAGTTCTCAGCCTTTCCTCATAGATGTGTTCCCGCCCTCCAGCCGTTTTTGTGGCCTCCTCTGGACCTGCTCTAAAAGGTCCATGTTTTTCTGATACTAGGGGCTCCAGAGCTGGACACAGTACTCCAGGTGGGGTCTCACCAGAGCAGAGTGTCCGAATCACCTCCCTTGACCTGCTGGCCACACTTATTTTAATGCAGTCCAGGATGTGATTGGCCTTCTGGGCTGCAAGTGCACATTGTCAGCTCACATCCAGCTTTTCATCCGCCAGCACCCCTAAATCCTTTCCCACAGAGCTGCTCTCAATCCCATCATCCCCCAGCCTGTATCGATACTGGGGATTGCCCCAAACCAGGTGTAGGACCTTGTTGAACCTCCTGAGGTTCACATTTACCCACTTCTCAAGCTTGTCCAGTAGGTACTGTGAAATATAAATAGCAATGTTCACAGTGAATAAAGCCCAAAGAGGTCCTGAAAATTATCTTCTTGTAGTCTTTTTCCACATGTAAGCAGTACCTTTCTAGATGTCAATTAGTGTTGAAATTAGTGATTCTCTCAAGGATGGAATACTGGCAATTACAGGAAATTCATTTTTCTCACTTATGAGAATATTTACACTATGTAGGTTCCAATGAAAATTTTATTCCATATTCTGTTTCTGAACTTTATCTTGTATTTTCTGTGGTTTGGGGTATTGGAGGGGGAGAGGGAAGGTCAGTATGTTATTGTCCATGCTGTACTGCTGCACCTGAAATTAATGTGGTTGGAAATGTCTGCAGACTTCCCTTTCCTAATGAAACCACCTATAATTAGAGGTAGTTCCATGAATTCTGCTGTTGTTACAGTGGCACAGATGAGACGAGACTGAGACTGTCCTGCTTCCAAGACCAAACATTCATCCTCCACATTTAAGGGTCATTGATTTCCTTTTAACCTGATTTCTTTCAGGTGCTCAACCTGTTCCTTGCCTTGCTGCTAAGCTCTTTCAGCGCTGACAACCTCTCAGCACCAGACGAGGATGGGGAGATGAACAACCTGCAGCTTGCTTTTGCTCGGATCAACAGGGGTCTTCAGTACATGAAACACACGATGTGGAATTTTTGCTGCCATGTCCTCCGGCACCCCAAGACGACGGCTGAAAAGAAGGCAATGATGAAGCTTGCTGCCCAGAATCCAGGTGCCCTTAACAATTTTGTGAACAGTCACACAACCGCTGAGCTTGGCAAAGACATGGAGAATCACAAAGAGAACCTTGCTGAGGATGGAATAAATAAAAATGGGGAGAAACACCTAGGAATTACAGACGACGATTTTATGACCAATCCTGACCTGTCCATTTGTGTTCCTATTGCTGTGGGAGAGTCGGATATTGAGGAGGAAGATGAGGATCAGAGCACTTTTACAGAAATGGAGCAGGTAGGCAATTAAAATATTGCAGCTTATTAAGATGGCCTTTGTTCCCACCTTTGATCTGGATCCATGGCTCGTGATGAAAAAGTCCTACGGCCTAATCCTGCCTTTGATATGTTGTTAACTTCAGAAGAAGTTACAGGTGCATATCCAAGAGCAAAATTCAGTATCCAACAAGAGGCATTCCCTTCCTTTGTATTCTTTTTGCTTGTCTAGATTAATTCTTCTAACCAGAGCAATTAAAACCTTTCTCACACAGGAGACTGTCTTTTTTTTTTTTTTTTTTTTTTTTCTAGTTTCAGCAGAATCATGGGAATGTTACAGAGCAATTCTTAGGTCCTCTGACTACAACAGGGGATTTTCTCAGTGTGAAAAAATGGGCAATGGCTTGGTTTGATTTGTGCAGCAATAATTGAGGGCCAGGTAGTTCTGTTAAAAATACAACGAGACAGAGGCTGATATGACAAGGCACCAGAGAAAGAAAAGAGATACGTTATTGTATGTATTCAGACAAGAAAATGAGTTATTTGCCTGTTCCTTGGAGTGACATGGTAGATTTCCATTTTCCCTCAGAGCACCCAGTAGCAAAGGCTGAGAAAATCTGCATGGTGCAAAATGAAGAACAAAAATCTTCGTGGGAATGCTTTTCTTTCTCTCCTTCTCCCCCTCTCCCTTTTCTACCAGCTTTATCTCTTGGCTTCACACACCATATCTAGTTAATGTTTTCCAGACCCTCCAGCCTTGATCCAGCATCTTCTGACGCCAGCTGAGACTCGAGGAGTTCAGCAGGCGCTGGATCAAAGCTCCTGTTTCAGATCCAGCTGTCAGGAGGGATCCCCAGTCTCTCAGTTGAGGGAAAGAAAGTTTTGAGGCAAAACTGTCCTTAGAGAAGGACTGACCTAAAAAAGCCCAGGAGGAAGGACTCTGTGTCAGGAGGCAGGCACAAATTGGCTGCTAAATGTTAATTTCTGCTGCTTCACTGCAGAAATCTTTTCAGTGTTAGTGCATCTGCTCACCACCAAGTCTTACACACTGATCATCCCCTTGGGGAGCTGCATAGCAAGGGGTCAGAAAACTTCAGCGTCAAGCCCCAAATAGGCACCTATGTAACAAAAAGAAGAAATCCAAAATATTTGGTACACACTTTTAGGGACTTCCTTGTATTTTTTTTTTAGGGAACACTTTTAATGAAATGACCTGTGGATGAGTGTGGGCTGCCTGGGTAATATCTATTATTTTCTTTGAAATCCTTCTCTGTTCCCAGCATTGTACGAGTTAAATGTGCAAGCAGAGTACACTTCAAAAGTGAAATATCAATTTAGTAGATGAGTTTCTTAGTATCAGCTTATCTGCAAATACTGACTAGTACAAATGCATTTAACAGTGTATAAATGTGATTAATTCTGGAGTTTGGGGCTTTTGTTGTGGTGGGGTTTTGCAGTGTTGGTTTGTGGGGTTTTTTTTGGCCTTTAAACATATCCACACCTTTCTGCTACATTTTACATAGGGTCACAATCTCAAAAACCTTCCAGTTTTTCCTTCATACTGTAAAGCAAAACTCTGTTAAAACTTTGTATGTAAATGTCCCTGAGGTCTGGAAGCATTGTGTGTGTGTGCAGATGTGCGCGTTGCATCACTGTATGCCACCTTCCTCAAGATAAATAGCCATGTTCACAGCTGCAACTTAAACTGCAGCAGAGAGCATGGAGGGTTTGGGATTTTTACATCTTGCTGTACTTTAAAGGTATAGAAATATGGGCTTCTATTTAGCTGCACCATGTGTCCGTGTAAGTGTTGGTCTGTATATTAGTAGACAGAATGGGTAGCTGTCCATTTTATTCTGTATGGGAGATAAATGTAGAATTAGACCTTTAGTGAGATATATTAGAGTCATGAGGAAGAGAACTGATGCAGAAAAATAGGCATTTTACTGAAACAACATTATGTAAAAAAGCTGATTTGATGAAAACGTTAAGAAAACTTCTTCAGATTGTTACAATAATATTGAAACATCATCAGATGTAATATAAACATTGAGGATTCATAGTGAAACAAAATGAGGAAGGTAGACCCAGTAGTAGGAAACCAAAACACTGTTTTCACACTGTATCTTTTCATGAAATTTTCAAAAAACATTATAGTAACATTGTCATATTACTAGAAAATATTTGGATTGCAGTGAAATGATATAGCTCACTGCTAGCATGTGCATTAAATAGAAGGCATCGAGTTGAGAAATGTATTAATTAGCTTTGTCACTAGTGTTTTCCAAGCTTTGACAAACAGCTGCTGCAGGTCACTGCTGTTCCCCTGTGCAAAGCTGTGATCAATGGTTTTCAACCTCTGTCTCCAGGCCTGAGGGGTCTACTGCTGAAAAGGTCCAAACAAGAAGCCACTTCACATATCCAGCAAACAATTTTATCAAATTTCTAGAGAGGAAAGCGTGTGCATGCAAGGGGGTTGCAACTCAAAAGACTCAAAATACATTGGCATAATAAATAAACAAAAATAGGAAGAAGCTCAACAGCGGAAATGATAATTGCATGATGAGCTTTGCATTTGCTTCCCTCCAAAACCCTAATAAATTTGCACAGCTATAAATGTCTCCATAAGGAGCAGAGCCATGAGAAAGCAGATCCCAACCTATTCAAAGATCTGTCATTTTTATGGTGCCCATTCCAAAGATATATGGTCTCTGGACTCGCAAATAAACTCACGCTTAACACATAGGTTACTGCAGAAGAAATTATTGCACCTGGAGGTCAGTATGAAATCCCAGCTGTGAGGATGTAGAGCTGTAGGCATTACAGCAGCCTGATAACCTTTGTATCAAGGGCAACCCTGTGGGACTCTGGGGAATAAACTTCTCCACCCACTCCTAGAACCTTTAATCCTGCAAGCCCCAACCCCATGGGGGTCTTTACCTCCTTCCCTCTAGGATGGCCTCAATAACCACAGCAGAGCTCACAACAATGTGAAAAAGAGCAAAATTTACATGATTGCACTGAAAGGGCACAATTATGGTGAAGTATCTTTTTGTGTGGAGAGCATCATACAGAAATGAAACAAGAACTACCAAGGGTACGCTAAACATTTAAATCTATTCTAACTTTCTGCTAATTGTATTCCATATTTTTTACATATTTAAATATTTTAGTATGTAAAAAGAGATTGTGTATGTTTATTTACTTCTCAGAAGACAAGGTACCCTGCTTCCCTTTAAAGTTGTTGACCGACCTAGAATTTAGCAGCCTTTTGGCAATGTTGCCAGAACCTGACTTCCTCCTCATGCATGTAGATTTTGGTGCAAAAGCATGGAAGAGAAGGCAAAAGGAAATGCATAAAAAGGGACTATATGTATGTAGACCTCTAGAGTGCATAGCTAAGTCCTTACACATCCCTCACACTATCTCTGTAAGTTGAAGATCCTGCACCATATTCTGTTCATGTTGTGCTCACGTCAGTCCAGACTCATCCGTCATGAGAGAGGGGCTAAAAGCAGGCTGGTCTCAGGCAGAACCACAAAGCTGTTGATCCCAGTGGAGTATTTTAGAGTGGTAATCAGCTCAGATTGCAGTTCCTGTACCAGTGCTGGGCTCTTCCTGTAAAGTCACAAAACTACTCTGAAGTAAACCGTCATGGCTGTGGGAAGTGAGCCCCACGGTGTTATACACAGCAGCTGGAAATTACAGATGATGAGAAACCCTTCTGTGACTGCCCATTTTCTTCTGAGTAATAGAAATGTCCAAGTTTAAATTTCAGCTGCCATTTCTATTATCAAAGCTTACACTGGCAGCAGCCGTCTTCCTGAAAGCTACCAATTTATGGCAGTGTCATCGAGAGGGTTTTGAAGGTACGAAGCCCACCTGATAGCTTCTAAATCTTCTTTGATTACTGAGATGCAAGTGAGATGCTCTGCTGGCTGTGAGAGCCAGGAGACACACGCCTGTAGCCCACGCATGTGGTGAAAGGATCAGAAAGAAAAGCTGAACAATACAAGTCAGCAGAGGTGCAGAAGCTGGCAGAAGAGGAGTGAGGCTGAGAAAGGACTGCCTTGAACTTAATTCATTTGTCAGTATTGTGTGGTAACGTGTTGATGCCAGTCACTGCAACGTTTTAGCCTAAGTCTTTATCTAACCACCCCTCCTTGCCCTGCTCATAGTGCTGGAGAGTTTCTTCAGGATTTGATGGTAAGTTTAGCTTCATAATAAGAACAAGAATAACTGTCTTTCATTTTTCCTGTCTTTGAGATCTATAATTTAAACATGTGTTGTCCTAGCAAGAAAACAGCTTTCAAGAGCTCAGCAGCAACCACAGTAACATGTTGGCTGCATTTTCTCAAGGTTCTTTTGGCTTCCTAGATAGTTATAACATGGAAATTTTTTTTTTTTGAACCTTTGCTGAGTGTCTTGTAATTGCTTATAAAGACCTTCTTTTCATGTGTGACATCAACTTTCAGTCTTCTGAAGGAGTAAGAATCAGATTATGGGGACAGTAAGAGGATGGGACAATTCAGTGTGTACAGTCCAGCCCATCTGACCCAGTGGATTTTACCAGAACTTACCTGCAGTTTAACTAACTAATTTAATTGAGAGTTTCAGACATCAGAGGGTTTGTACCATTTACATTAGGTGTAGCAGTCCAAAGTTAAATCTTCAAAATCACTACTTCAGTATTGCTTAACCTTCAAGGTGCCCATGGCTGTAGCCCAGAACCGTGTGTGTCTTTTTCACAGTGACATCACTTTGTGGGTCAGAGGAATCCTGTGATTTGTGAACTAAAAGGAGGTTCCAAAAGAGTATCACTGGGTGTCCTTAATAAGTCCCCAGAGTACAGTGTCCTGCACTTAACACTGTTGAGATCTGTCTTGTTTCTATTACCCCATACATCAGTGATGTCCAGGTCTTTCTGCTCACTGTCTGGATCCTTTTCTGCATTGATGAGTTCCTACAGTCAGCAAATTATTTTAGTACAGTCTAAGAAAATAGCTCTACCCTCTCCTTGTTGAGTCAGCCCAACGGGGTTGTTGCTGCTTTCTCCCCTTTCTTAAATTTAATTACTACATGTGCCACATTACTCAAACTACTACCCTCAACTTGATCCTGCCAGTGAAAAGAAAACCCGTGCTGTGGTGGCTAGTGGCTCTTGGCCACACCTCCAGTTCTCCCCCTCTGCAGTGACAAAGCCAGGCACGGATGCTGCTTTCCACAGGGATAACACCTTTGTATTTTCACATGTGGCGCAGTGCCGAGCCAGCAGCACTTGCCTGCTTGTCTTCAGAAAATGCCATTATTGATTTGTTCCGACGGAGTGGCTAATTGGGTCATATGGAAAGTGCTGGCTGCCTGCTGCCGGGACACGGTGTTTTGCAGCTTCTTACCCCTTCCTGGACACCAGGCACGCGTGCCACGGCAGCGCTGCCTTTCCATGCGCAGCAACCAGGTCCCAGCTCCCAACCGTAGCCAATTTGTGCCATCCTGAGACTGCAAAGCAGGTGGAAGGCTGGCCACTCCTCTTGCCTGAAGCTCAACCCTGGCTGCAGAAATCCTTAAATAGCAAAGAATTGTTGCTGTGCCTCCTTAGGCTCCCCGTTCCATGACCTGGCAGGGAATATTGCCTACAGAAAGGATCTGGGTCTGCACAGAGGATCCAAGGAGTGTACGTTGCCTGGATTTTTCACACCAGATGAGTATTCATTGCTCCAGAGCACACCTTGCTTTCTCAATCATATTCCCATTCTTTTTCTCAATTGGCATTTCTTCCCTCATAATTACCCTTGTCTGAGCTCCACCAACCACATCTTCCAGGAAAACAAGGCTTCCAGACTTCAGATGAATAAGTGCCTCTGTACACATCAGTGTTAGAGCTGTCTGCCACCAGTTTCTATTCAATGGTACAGTTCCCATATTCTCCTGAATTGGATCAAAACCCCAAGCTTTTACTCTCTTTTCCCCAGTATTTATTTCAGAGTTACAGACTGATTTTATTTCATTTGACAAACTGAAACTTTTTCTAATGGCTTTTTTTTTTTTTTTTAATGTTTCTACCAGTAAGGGATTCATAATTTTGAGGGCGAGAGAGGACCATTAGGATCATCATGATTTAGCTTTCTCATAACACTAAGTCAAAGGCTTCAGCCACTAATTTCTGCACAGACCCTGTAAGTCTATTTTAGCTGTGATACATCATTTGTAAGACAGAAAAAAAAAAAAAAAAAAGTGTCAGGTAACAGAGAGTTCACCATCTGCATCTGGATTCACATCTGTTTCCTTTGTATACAGTGGAAATTTTACTGTACAATTTGTGTGCATTACAGACCTGCTCCTAAAGCTGAAGTGATTCTGTAAAAATCAATAGAATTATTCCAGTTTGACATAAGTGTAGCTGAAATTATTGAAAATTGCTATAAAAATGCCAGTTCATAAAGATTTTGATATAAAATTGTTTGTGACAATGTCTCATACTTCTAATAATTCTAAAGTCTATAAATCAGAGATACCATGAAGTTATGTGTTTATTTGACAGGGTACATTAATTTCAGCCTTTCACTGCAGGAAATAGATTTTATTGTCAGGAGCCATAATGCCCTTTCAAACAGTATTTATATTCTGTCTGTTCTCAGTTCTAGTCTGAGGGACACGTTCTCTTTTAGTGCGACTTGATAAAATACCTTTGAATTGTGTTGGTGACTCCCTAGTTCTTACTGGCAGGAGAGTGAACCCACGCTCATACATGCGTGCAGCATGCAATAAATCTTAACAGCATTCTTCTTGTCAGCTTTATTTGGCCCAATATTTTTCTGATCATTAAGTAAGATAGCAGGATTTTTTTCATTATTGTTACCTACATAGTTTGCCTGGATTTCTCCTATTTTAAACTGTATGTTTTCCTTTGCATTTCATGAAAGCAGCATAGAACTCAGTTATCTGCTAATTATTTTTAGTGAGAAAATAGACTATATCTATATTTATTGTCTTTGGAAGAATAGCAGCAAGGCCCTTAGAAAAAGGAGAACTGTAAATCAGAGCAGCAGATTTAAAACACCTATCTCCTCATCTTTGATTCTACATATAGAAAGACATTTATGTTTATTTTGTTTCAGCATGATGGGGCAGAAGAAGAAGCCTCCGTGGCAGATCTCTGCTGACGTGATTAGAGCAGTCACACTGCAAACAAAGGTTTTAGGGTGCTTATTCAGTACGCGGTGGCAGGGAAACGCATTTGTTCACAGCATAATGCCTAAGGTGCAAGAAACACAGGGAGTTGATGGAGGAGAGAGAGATGGGGGAGGAAAAAAGAGAAAGAAGAAAAAAAAAAAAAGCCTGGCATTGAAAGAGCCGATATCAGGCGTAACGGACTTGACAACATGCATTTGGACAAGTGCCCGGCCCATGGACTACATGTCAGTCACAGCTTACTGGGTGCCATTTCCCAGTATCCATATCCCTCCCTGGAGCTAAATGCTGCTCAGAAATGAGCATTTCTCACTGTTTCTCCCTTTGGTGAAGAAAATGCAGACATTTAACATTTTGGACAAAATGAACAGCAGCCAGTTCCCCAATAGCTCCTGTGCCAAGTGAGACAGTTCATGTGTGCCTGTGTCAGGAGGTTGGAATTCCTCCCATTAATTATGGTCCAAAATGACAACATTTTAAATCACGGTTATTTTATTGCTATTATTGCCTGTAATAATTTGAGACTTTCTTAATGATCAGAATAATAACGCTTTATTTGGGTGAAAGGTTCCAGGTTATTTCAGGCACTCTCACTTACTGCACTTTGAGGCAGACTTCCAAAACTTAAACTTCCATCAGAGAAGCCCATTAGTTTGAGTTCTTCATATTATACTGTGGAGACATCCCAATTACCAAAAGAAACATAAAGTAGATTGTGATTAAACTTCAAAATGCAATTTAGCAGAAGGTATTGCCTTGAACTCTGAACAATGAACACTTATGAAACACTTTCACTGCCTATTTAAGCCTATTGAATTGATAACAGGCTAAATTAACTTGGGCAGTCCATCTTTTTGCACAGTTCTCCCACTTAGACTAATTCTGAGAGTCAACCCTTGGAATAATGAATCTCTGTTTTATTATGGGCAGTGTGTTGTCCAGTGTGGGAAAAGATCTTAGGCCATCAAGGCAGAAGCCATTAGGAATAATGTGCCTTGATCCTCCATGGCCAGAGTCCAAACACTTAAAATCCTCAGGTTTAATCTGAAATGGACCACTGCTGAACTGTCATTTTACTTCTGGAGGGTTGACATTTGGCAAAGCATCTAAGCACTTGCGCAGAGACCACCAGTTAGGTGGCTGTGGTGATGTTTGCCTGGTGAAGTTTCAGTTCACCTTTATTTCAAATGAAAGAAAACACCAGGGCAGGCTGGTTCCAAGGGAGTTTTTGCTGTTAACAGCCTCCGCTGAGCAGCTGTGGTTTCTGGCCTGCCTTAGCCATTTTGAATTGAAGGGCCAGATTCTGGTATTTTTAGCCAGCTAAGTACTCACAGGTGCATTATGTTTTAGAACAAGTACTGCAATTTTTTTTCCAAATATGCTGTGACTTTATTGGGGGGGGGGGGGGGGGGGGTTTTTTTAAGAGGTTAGGAAAAAACCCCCCAAAAAAGGGGAGTAGTTTTTTTTTGGCTAAAAAGGGGTATAGCACTCACGTTTCCAGACCCCCCT
>JANHGN010005842.1:0-65114 GCA_024605025.1 Megaceryle maxima | reverse complement strand
ATAGGAAGTTTTGCATAAACAGAAGGAGAAATTTTTTCACGGTGAGGGTGACAGAACTGGAACAGGCTGCCCAGGGGTGTTGTGGAGTCTCCTTCTCTGGACATATTCAAAACCTGCCTGAATGCATTCCTATGTGATCTGGTCTAGGTGATCCTGCTCTGGCAGGGGGGTTGGACTGTGGATGATCTTTCAAGGTGCCTTCCAGCCCTTGACATTCTGTGATTCTGTGTTGCTCTTCTGTATGCATGTGTTAGTGAGTTGGGCTTTAATAAAAGGGGCCCTTATAAAGGCTGGGTCATCAAGAAATAGAAAAAAACATCCAGATGGATTTACATGGCAACTAGGAGCAGGACCTTCTAATTCTGATGTTTTACTACTCCCTTTGCACCGGACTGGTTTTGGCTTTTGCATAGATGAATAGCAGAGCACAGGGATGAGTAGATAACGGCTGAAAAATTGAACAAAAGTCAGTCTACTAAGCTAGCCCGGCATCTGGTTGTTTCTGCTGAAGTGAAATGATGGACCAAGTGGCATAGAATGGAGGGTGGGGCTAACCGGTCTCAAGTAATTGGATTTAGACTTTCTCTTTCCTGTTGTTGTACCCTCTCTGAGGAATTTGCAGGTCTTGAATTCTATACAGATGTTTCAGCCTTAAGGTAGGACTTCACACGCTTTACATCAGTATTGCAAATACTGTAGTTTGCTAATAAAATGCACTTGTAACGCATATAGTGTAGCATGAGTCCTCTCTGTGTCTTAGCTAGAATCCTGTTGCTGTGGTGTGGTATCTCTCCGTGTTTTCCTCTGACTTCTCATTAAACTGAGTGGTAACAACTCTGCTTTACAGAAGCAATTCTTCAAAGCAGGTTAGAGAAATTCTTAAATGCGCAGGCTTAAAATTGACAGCTGCACACCAACTCTCTTTTATTCCTAGCAGAATAAGTGCTATTATTCTTCCCCTTCTCATATTAAAGAAGTAAGGGGATTTTCCTGGTATATTTGCTGATTTTTTTTCTTCTCATGCTAAACGTGCAGAAAGAGGAGAACCAAGATCATAAACGATCTGTTCTGGTAATAAGAACCCACTATTCATTTCCCCAAGTTAGTGGTTATTTATTTCTCTCCCTTGTTAGCTCAGATTTTTCCAGGCTTTTCAGAAAGGCTGAATTCAGCATATCTGAGAGTTGACAGCCCGACAGCTCTGCAGACTGTAGTCTCCTGTTTACTTTACACACGGAACAGGTGCCACCAGGCAGTAATGCAAGCTCGCCGTTATTTCAGCAGCATTGCAATCTGCTTGCTTCTCCACTTATGCAGAGGTAGGATATAAACAGTTCAGTTTTCATGATCATTTACTTCTTGGCTTCTTTGCAGGGGAAGGGTGCCAGTTACTAGACACAACTGTTGCTGGGAAAGGATGCCAATTTCTACCAGGCACGGGAATTTTATGAAATCCATAGCTGTCTGCAAGGAGGAACACAAACATCAACAATTACTTTCCAGAGTAAACAGTCCTCTCGTAACTATGTGTGTCACAGTGCTAAACTGGATTTACTATAGATGAAAAGCTCCTCAGACTCCTATTATGGTTTTCATATTTAAAAAGTGGCTATATAGGAGGCTTTGCAGGTTAAAAGATGTTGTCATCTATTAAAAGACTAATTGCTGCTCTATTGAGCTGCATTTCTCCAGGGGGCACAATTTCATGGTGTCAGTCATCTGTGAATGGCTAAAGCAGCGATATTTTGTTGCCAGCATCCTTGGCTGCTGATGATGCTTTCTCTGAGGGGTAGTGTCCTGTAGTAGTGCAGGGTCCCACCCGTATGGCCAGTTGTGTGCAGACTTGTATGTAGGGGGACTAGGACAAGTCTCCATCACTCTTGAGTCTGCTCCAGGAAATATCCTGACCAGCTCATTCCTAGAAAGTGTCTGCAGAACCTGGACATCCCTGAAATCCCATTAGTGTCTCAAAATTGATCTTCAAGGAGTCAGAGGGATGCCTGAGTCTGGCAGGGAGTAGAGAAGATAAGTAGGATTGAAGCTTTACATTGCACTGTGGACTGAATAAAGGGCAGTTTGCATTTTCACTTGTCTCACCCGAGATAGTGGATACCCTGTCCACCTCATAAAAGATCTTAAATTAACTTTATCCTGCCACATCCTTCATCCTTGCTTGCTGGCTCTGCAGTGACAGTTGCGAGGGGTCCAGAGCCAATTCCCACTTCTTGCCTCCCCACCTGCTTAGGAGAGGAAGCTTCCTGCTATCAAAGGCTTTGCACATCTTCGTTCCTGCAGCAGCCGTGGCCAGGGAATCAGGGAACAAATATTACAAGCCAGGGTCATGATCTAGGGAATGAGTGAAGCATCAGGAGAACCTATCTGAACTGATCACCATCTGAAAGGCAGGTCCTGGGAGCCTCTTTCTAAATTTGTTTGCATAGGATGGAAAAAATGATATTTCCATGGGTAAGGAATAAAGTGAATCCATGCTGATGACAGGTATTTGTCTTGTTTTGCCAACAGCGAGTCCTCTTTCCAAAGGAGTGGCATTTGCACTAATCCCCATTTGAGCCTGAAACAATTAGCCGATCTGTGCTTTCCAGAGGCAGAACACAGTGTGGAGCCTTTGTATTTATTTGTGTCAGCAAACAAGTATGTGGGTCCGTGCACAAACACACTTGAGATGTCACCCAGATTATGCTCTATTTTCAATCTGGTTGCTGTTTTCCTGGTGCTACAACTGACCTGCAGCATGCAAGGGGATAACACTGGGTCTGTCCTCCTCCGTGTGATAATTACTGGTATGGTGTTGGCAGATCACTTCTTTTTAGGGCCCAGATCAGAGCAGAGGTCATCAAACTCTTGTTTTATGCTCTAAAGGAGCTGATGTCTGTTCTGGGCTTCCAACCCTCCATTTGCATGCACAACGTTTTTGTATTGCTAAATGGTTTTACTTTATAAATTATGAAAAAAACCTGAATCAATAAATATTAACATAATGTGTATTGCCTTGGCAACATGGCACTTGATACAAAAATTAAAAACAAATTACATAAACCACCCACGGTGGGGAGCTTTACAGGAGATAAACCTGCTGCCATTGCTGCCAGGAGAACGAAGCATCTGGAATCAGAACAAAAGCAAGCAGTCCAAATTTAAACAACATAAACTAAAGGCACCTTTCCCCACACAGGTCTGGGCTGATCTTCAGCTGCTGTGTGCTGGAAATGGGACTCCTGCAACCCATAAGAGTGGCTTACTAGGGCTGGCATCAGTTGTTAACAAAAACTCAGTTGGTTCCCTAACACTCCTTTTGGGATCTGTCTACCCAACCAGATTCTTCAGAGTCTGTTTCTCTTAGAGATTTTCTCCCGTGTTATAAATTGGCAAGACAAGTCTGAAAACACATGATGATGAAACAAACCATTGTCCGAGCACACGTGCTTGTTGTCCCCATTAGGCAGTTTGCCAGAATATAATTCATCAGGTTTAATTAAGGTTAACTCTTCAGATACTTGGTACAAGTGTGATTTCTGGGAAGCAGCTGCGTCCACATCTCCTGGAGCTTAGTCTCTAGGAAAAGTGTTGCTAAATCTCGGTACTACACAGAAGTGTTATTAAACAGAGTATTGGTGTGAGCTGAGTATTTGAGTCTAGCTTAGTGCCGTAATTTGCTTAGCAGCTTGAATATTCATCAGGTCAGCTGAGTTACACAGTCTGTTCTCATATACCACCTAGTTTCTCATGAGACTGAGGGCACAACCTTTCTGCATAAATGAACTGGAGACGTCACCTCAGATTGCATTGCACTTTTAACACGAAACAATTGTTTCTGTTGTTTCAGTGCTATAACCAATGACATGCCATTAAGATTACTTGGTACTAAGTTGTATGCACATTGCATTAAAAAAGAAAGGCTTTTTATGGCTGAGTGCCTTACTTGTGCGTACTATGCCTTCCGTGTTGGCTTCTCCCCTGAATATTACACTATTTCCAAAGATTTGCCTTAAAGAGTGCTAAGTTTTGACAGGGACAGAAGTGTAACTCAGTGATTATGGAGCAATCTCTGGCCTGTGAAGATCAGTGCTAAAACTGTGCTTAGAAATTGTATGTAGTACATTCTTATGCAGAAGGTACAGGCTTGGACATGTATAATTTAATTTATTAAAGTTAGAATATATTTTAGGCCACATGCCCTCTGAAGCAGGAAACAAGTAATTTGATTTTAAATTAATTTGTTAGAAACACAGAACGACGTTTGAAAGGACTGGTACAAACCTGACAGTCTAAAAGTATTTATACGGAGAGCAATTTGCTTAACCAACTGCTTCCTTTGTGTCATCTGTTCTTTCAGATAGTTATATTTGGAATAAAGTGTTTTTCTGCTCCTGGTACCTCTTGAGGGACTTCCTGTGGTGATGTGGCTTTAGAACTGAGGCAGGTAGGCTGCAGCTCCCTGGGGAAGGGAAACTCACTTAATACACGAATAACGTCGAATGTCAGTCAAGCCAAGGGGAAAAAAAAGGTGGACAAGTGAAAGATAAATAGGTTTAAATAATTACTGTTGAAATCCTGTTATGCTTGTAATTTTTTTCTCAGCATGGAAGCCCTTCTGTAAGCAATTCAGCACAACCCTTTGAAACTGGCTAGAGTTTTTATTAATATTTTAGTAGCAGTGCTAGTAATGGCATGAACAATGGTGCTGCTGTGATGAGCTATGGAGTTTTCAGAGAAATCCCTGTCTTAGGTGAATCAATAAATCCACACTGATTTACTCCAGCAGAGAACCTGGGCCTCCAAAGGTAGGGACCAACCCAGTAAACATCCTCTCCTCTGCTATTAGTCCCGGGAGTACTTCTGGAGATCTCAGCAGCAATAATCATCACCCCAGGAAGAAGCAGCTGGATTTAATGGCACCATTCATATTAGCAAGCGCTGGGTCTAGTCAGATGTGTTTGCAGAAAAAAAAATTATTGCTCTGATTCCAGCATCTATTCCTTACTAGGGAAGTGCTTCAGGATGTGCTCTCCTTACCACCTGTGGTTAAGTTGTAGAATCATAGAATGTATTGGGTTGGAAGGGACCTCTAAAGGTCATCTAGCCCAACCCCCCTGCAGTAAGCTGGGACATCTCCTACTAGGTCCTTTTGGCATCAGTAGGTACCCTTCAGTGTTTTGCTGAACAGGAGCTGCATACGCGTCCATGTTTACCTGCAGCTTTTCCACATATACTTTTAGATGCCTTTTATCTCTTCCACTGAACTTTGTTTTTTTCTCCCTTTCAATGTGCATCTTGTCTGCTCTGGACACATTTTTCCCTCCCACTGTTTCAAGAGACTCGTAGCACCATGTTGGGTGTTGCACCCGTGCCTTTCTCCAGCTGTCATACCGACTATCGCCGCTGATCGTGTGACTTCAGAGTACACCCCTCGGTTATTCAACTGAACTGCAAGCTCCTTTCTGTGCGCCACAGGTCACGGGGGGTGGAAGCTTGTGCTTCCAAACCTGATGAAAATGGGGATTGCAAGGGGATTTCCTCCCGCCTTGGCAACCACAGCTCAGAAAAAAAGCTGGCCCTTTTTGTTCCATTTTCTGCACCCAAGTATCTTGACATACCCAGTTGCTAAAGTTCAGGAGTTACAGCATAAGCTGATGTTATATTGTTTCTTGCCGTTTATCTTAAGATGTCATCCTCTGACAAGTATAGTCCAGGATATTTTCTCTTCTAGCTGGGGAGTTCTCCTTAAGAAATAAGTATGCTATCAAAGAAAAAGAAAATAAACCCATCTAGGATTATTTCCAGCAGGAAAAACAGCTGCAGCTGAGGGGGCAGCGATGCCAAAGCCCAGGCGTCCGGAGTCAGAACTCTGAGATTTGTGAAGAGTTAAGTGAGTTGCACGTGGATAAGCAGTTGAAGGCTGAGCCACCACCTCCAGTAGGGCAAAAAGAGGTAACAGAAACAACTTTCCTACCTGATACTGCATGCAATTCATTGTACCAGCTCTGTAGTGCATGCCACTGATTTATGTGGGGCTTGTGGCTTGTAGAAATACATGTTTGTCAAGTGGTAGGAATGCAATAGTATGTAGTAGGTATTACAGTCTTAGAAAGAAGAGAGAGGATTTTGTTATAAATATAACTGGAAAGTTTGGAAAATGTGTGTTATAAATTAAGATGGTCTTCTAAGAGGCTTTGGAAACAAAACAAAACAAAAACCACCCAAAGAGCAAATACGTGTGTAGTTTTTTCCCCCCACTGAAAAGTAGCTCTAAGAATGGCATCTGCTGACTTGGCAGATCTGTACCTTGAGTTCACTGGAAGACATCTGCTATCTGTCACAGATTACCATTTCTTTTCATGTTAGCACATAGACCCAAGAAATGTGCAAGTAGCAGACATGATGATACTAACTAAACAATAAGCCTTGGTATCATTCAGCTGCTGTTGGCCAAAGTGCAGCTCACTCATTGTTTCTTGATGTGTACCCATGGACATTTATTTTCACTTTGTAGGATTATGTTGTCCTTATAAACTTGAATACCAAAAATACATGTATTTGTACTGTACACTGACTCCAGGCTTTAAATTCCCTGTATCCTCCTTTCTGACTTGTTGGGGTTTTTCCCACTCAGATTTAGCATTTTATTGATGTGACGTTGCCTTTATTATTAGAGCATGATGCATTCCTCACGTTGAAATCAGGAACTGGAAGGTTTGGGTGATATCCTGGGAGTCTGTGGAACTCTTTAGCTCCTTGAGATTGGAACCAGTGGTGGGTTTGGGGCACTATATTTTAGTGAATGGGAAAGGGTGATGTAGTACCAGCATTCATCACACCTCTCCCAGTTCTCTTATAAAACCACTGGTAAGTTTGTGCCCAGCAGGAGCAATCCAATGAAGAAACCTTGACAGGACAACAGGAAACAGACCCATCACAGAGCCAGAGCTCATCTTCTCTAGGCCTGCTGATTCATATTGTCACATGAGGTGGAATTTACTGAACTAACTGTAGACTTCTGGATTTGAACTTGTCACCTGAGGCCCCTTTATAGTCAATGAGGATCTGGAGCCAGTGTAGTTAAGTAAATGCATCTCATCTCTGTCTGAAATCAACGTTTAAATTGGGTCAGATGAATCATCTTCTAAAATTGCCCGTTTCTCTCCATTGGCCATAAAGAGACCCCACAATAACTAGGTGAGTTGTACACTTACTTAGCTGAGCTAAATTCCACTCACAGTAACCAGAAATCCTCTAGCCACCAAGCATTTCTTTAAGGAGCAGTCCTCCTTGCCAGAACACTTCTTGGCATATGGAACTTCATCTTCAAAAAGAAAAGGACCTAAACTTTAGAGGAAGGAGACTAAATTATTTTATATTCCAGTCTCAGGAAAATCAAAACAAACAAAAAAAACCCCAGAAAAGCCCCCGAAACTTTAATGAGATGAAGCATTATAATTAGATGATTGTTTCAGGAATTTTTCTCTTAGGGGATTAGGTGCCCTTCATGTGTAAATGTCTTTTCCAGATAAATAAACCCTGTGATCGTAACATGGAGGCTGGAAAACCATGTCCTTTTTTAGTGCTATAATGAAATGTCATGATAAATCAGGAACATTCTAGCCTTGATATATTCAGCAACGTCGTGATAAAGAAATAATCCCCATTTCCTCCCTCAACTTTCAAAGGTTCCTGGGACACAAATGTCACCTTTCTATAGTAGAGTATAATTGATTCTATTTGTGGCGGCTTAGAAAGAGGTGGGGGAATATGGCAATAATCCAGGGATGACTTGAAATCAAACGGAAGTTCACATGAGGCTATGAATGTCAACATGAAAGAGCAAAGCCCAAAGGATGCTATTTTTGAAGGCCAGATCTTGCATGGACATTACATAGTTACAGTCCTCCTGTTCAGAAGTAATCTTTGTGCCAGCACACAAGGACATGCTAATCATCTTTTTGATGGATGGCCCAAGAACTTGCAACTAGCCGAATAAAGCCAGCAACTGTGAGGAAGTAACAGATCTGGTATGCCCAAGAGGCAGGTCTTTGAGTGATTCAGTCAATAACAGGAAGCATTGGATGTGTTCTGAATAACACACTGTTGATGTCAGTAAAGGATGCATTATATGATTAAAAATTCATTCAATATAAATTATCAGAGAGACACCATGGAAATAAAATCATTGATGTCACAGGTGGGCAAGACTTCAGAGAACAAACTGGTTGATTTCTTTGCCAAAAGACTGCCCCATAAAATATTTTGTACGGCTTTCTGGACTGTACCTTTAAATGTATCAGGTAACTCAGATTTCTTCATTTACCAAAGGGAACAATTCACTTGCTTAGAAAAAAATCGCATAGCTGGGTTTATTGCCCTAATAACTAGCCCTTTTTTCCCCCCTTTTTCCCTTTCATTACTCTCTTTTACCAATTTTATCCATCAATCTCCTTTTATGTATTAATATCACTTAATTTAAGAGATTGTTCTTTGCTTCCTTTTGTCTTTGGCTTAGCCCCTGAAATCACACAGCACTGTTCTTTCATTTCATTAGTTCTTGTAAATTAGTATCTCTGTGCCCTTTATCTGACTTCTTTTTACCCCTTTCTTGCAACTCCTTGAATTGTTCTTTTTTGGATTTGGTTTGTCAAGAAGCACAATATTCCAAGTACAACTTATAGAGAATCACAAAGAGAGAAATTAATATCTCATTATCAAAACATGATGCTTTCATTTAGGTTTTCTGCATTGTTAGATCCCACTGCAAAATCACATCTAATTTTTCTAACACTACTCCAGGTTTCCAGGTTTTCCATTGAAATTTTCCTGGAATTCTCTCATTTGTACTGTTTTGAGCCAAGTCACATTTTGCTATATTCTCCATGTTTCACTTCTTTTTTCCTTTCTGCTTCCTGGATTTCAAAGCTCTTTCCAATTTAATGTTATCAGCTAACATGAGGATTACATTGGTCAGTACCTCTTCTATATCTTTAATGAAGATTATGCTGACTCTAATCCCTAAAGCTCTCCTCCTCTGAAGACTAAGTTTGTGTTATATTTTGGTCCTTAGGATGCTTTTTATCCACACAGCAATGGATGAATCCAAGCCAATTATAATTTATTTTAGAAGCAGAATTTTCTTTATTAGACATCCAGGTACTCTCTTAAGGTTTGTATATCATACGTCTATTTAATAGATTAAGGCTGTGACCATCAGAGGTGAGGGAGAAAGGAAGGGAGATAAGAGAGTTAAGCCTTGAGCAAACATCAACTCTCAAAAGAGATTTCAGCACCTCACTGCTAAAGGCTTTTTGTAAAAACAATTTAGATCAATTTACCACTATTACAGACACAACTGGTGGGTGTGAAAGCCCTGACCGGGTACTTAGAGCATCCACTCACTCCACCCAGAAACACATTAAAAATTACCCTCTGCATCATGGATTTGGGAGGTCTCCCAGAGAGGCTTCTGACACATCCTGGATCTCGTTGCCTGGTACACCTCCTCCACTTGCTTATTCCAATAAAGGAAAAGGAGATTCCATATTTATCCTTTTTGCCTTCTTTTGGCCTCTTTGTACCCCATTTGTGCCCAGTACCCTTAGCATACAGGTGAACCACCTTACTGCCTTTACGTCTCTATAACGTTTCCTTCCAAGAACAGACTCGCTTTTTCTCCTTTGAGTCATTATTTAATTTACTTTAATCACAGGCTACAGCAAATGTTTAGTGATCTGTGATTCCCATGATTATTCCCTTTTCCTATTCTCTAAGCTCAGTATTATGTTTACTTATTGCTGCTTTCCTGGGCCGTTTCCAATTTTCCATGAGCATTTGCTATTGATTGCTAATGGTGTGTTAACTTGGTGTATCGGATCCCTTTATGCCCTGCAATGTGCCTTGTCTGGCTCTGCTGATTTGCATATGTTTCAGGCTTTCTAACAGGCTCACCCTCCTCTTTTTATTGATCCTTTCGTTGGATTCTTTTAAAAAGACTCTATTTCCTTAGGCAACTGAATTTTGATTAGTTACATCTCCCTCATCAGTTGTTATTATATCTCTAGCTCTTTTCTTTCCATTAATGGATTCATGAAAACCTTCTTAATCCCTTTAACCTTTCTGGCAAAGAGTAACCTTTGCTTCTTTCCTACAAGCTTTCCTAATCTTTCCTTCCTCTCTCGAATGCATGGTTCCTTCTTTATTTACTCCCACTTCAGACCCTCAAACCTTTCTGTAGTGGTTTTTGAATCCATGTTTGCTGCCTCTTCTTCTTTGAAGGCTTTTCAGAAGAAACCCTGTCTGTTTTGTCTTGCATGTTCCCCATCTCCCTTTCACGCTGATGGATTCTAATATTTTCTGAAAACACCTCCTGATAAATAACTCTTGAGAATTCTTGTTTCTTTAAGATGTTTTCCTTATAGTCTTAATTGTATCATATTGTGTTCTGTGAATTTCCTAACCTGCCTTTGCTAAATCCAGCTGTCTCATTGACAATGCTATCGAGCTGACGTTGTTCTCACAATTGTCTTTGATTTCTGTCTATTGGTAAGAATTTGATCCAACAGGGCTTCCTTTCTCACCGAGACCCCTATTTTCTACATCCTCCAGCTGTATATGATTTAGGACTATTTTGGTGATCTGTGTTTTGCTGTCTTCATAACAGAACAGATAATGACTAAATGCATTCCCTAATGAACAGTATTAGAAAGTTCTGACTGTGCTAAAACTTGGTACGACATGGGTTTTTTTCCCTCATCATATACCATTGGTAGTCTGTAGAAAATGGGCTCTGTACAACAGCTGCATTCTCAATATGGATTTTTTTAGAAGGTTTATCCATGTATTTGACCTGTGCTTTCTGTTCTGACTCTTTTTAAAAGGTCTCTTCTCGATTGTTTGCAGTCCTTTTGAGTAGAGCATTAAAAACCCTAGCCAAGACTATGACCTTCTGGATGCTGCAGCTAATTGCAGACAAGTAGCTTCCATCCCCACTTGCAAGCATTGCTGGAATGTTCAATCTTGCCCATTTTACCCCAGGTTCAGCATTTCTCTGAATTCAGCTATAAATTTTGCATTGTGTATACTGGGAAACAGAGGGCCCATTTTCACATTAATAATAAATTTATAAAGCTGTACCTATTCTTTAACTCCATGACCATCATCCTCATGAAAATAATACTTTACGTGTACGTGCCATCTCTCATCTAACTGTATCACGGGTTGTTTAAAAGCATGGGTAAGTAGTATTGTCCTCATTTTTTTTTTAATGGAGACAATAATATTGCAAAATAAAGCACAGAAAGTTTTCCATTGGTACTCAGAGAACAGAATAAGACGGTTAACAAATAACCCTCCTCTCCTGACTCATTCTTACAGCTGTTTTGCACTGATATGATCAATAGAAGATACCAGCTTTGGTGTTCCCCGCTTATGCCAGATAGTGCTCAAACACAGTCAGAAAGAACCCGTGAGAAGCTCTGGGCAGTTATCAGAGCTCTTCAGTTTGTGGCCAAACTGAATAATCAAATAAAATGTAATTTTGGATTAACACAAAATGGAAATGCTTTATTTTGACTAGCAAAATAAAATATGGAAAAGAAGTCCTACTTTCTTCTAAAGAAAATGTTTTGATTCTCTTAAAAGAAAGTTTTGACTTGAAATGAAATTTGTTTCCTATTTGGGTGACTTATTGAATCAGGTATCCTTTAATAGCAAATCTAGCCTCTAAACCATTTTTTTTTTAAATAACATATTCCCCAGAAATTTTTACCTAGGTCTACTTGAGAGTTCCTGTTCTAAATAGGTAAGACAGCCAATGCTTCAGGGAGAGGGAATAATCTTGTCCCCGTTTTGCAAAGGAGGATTTGAATGACTGAATTTAAACAACGTGCCCAAGATGGTAATGTCAAATATTTCAGGCGAGCGATAGAGCCTTTGAAAGGCTTTCAAGAGTCATGTGCCCTCCTTCTGCATCACCTTGAGGTCAGAAGTGTGTGACCAAAAGGTGAGGAGCTATGTCATGTGGCGGGAACAAGTTAGGTCTGGTAGAAGAGTCCTCTCCTGTGTGTTCCTGTAGCATCATGTGACAGGACTCTGACAACAGAGACATTTTCTGCTCACCTCAGAGGAGGAGCTGTGACAGCAGGGAGCAGAGCATGGTCCTGACTGACAAGGTGCAGGTTTCACCCATCAGGCTGCGGGTGAGGAGCCTAGGGAATCAGGCCTCAGACATAGGAACCCAGCACAGGTCATCCAATTGGTCCTTCAGCATTTCAGGAGCTAGGTCCTGCTTCTGGTCCACCCCTATATGAAGGTACGACTCTTCAGGATGTACAAGCCTTAAGATAATGAGTGGTTCCATCCATTCTGAGCTTCCACCTACCATTAATATTCAATGGATGGTCACTATCTTTCTACGGTTTGCTTCGCTTTTGTTTTAAAAAGTAAGTTTTACATGTTAACTTTTTGGTGTTGTTCTTGTTGATGGGTTAACTGTTAGCTCACTGCAGCATAGGCAGAGCTGTCACTCGAGGAGTGGGCACCTTGTGAAATGCATGGCAATGTCTCTGTCTTGGTGGTTTTATCTGGGGGATTGGTTAGTGGACTAAAAGCTCAGCTAATTCCTTCAGGGCGACTGATCAATTTGTTTTCCCTCATCTTTGCTCTTGTTGACAACAAGCTTGATGAAATCAGTCTTTCTGAAGGCAGCACAGTGGATTTGACAAATCCTGCAGAACTACTGGAGCAGATCCCTGAGTTTGCTGAGGAGCTGATGGAACCTGAAGATTGCTTCCCTGAAGGTAAGGGCCTGCATATTTCACTGCAATGCTGAGGCAAGAAACCTTCTCTTAGTGAACTTCACTTTCACAGCACATTGCTCTGGCTGCTTGCAGTAATATTGCCCGGGATGCACTTCATTTCTTAGATACAGTAAAGCTCCAAAATCACTTGTTGTCAGTAGTTGTTGGATTTGCAGTGAGAGAAGCCAAAAGCATGCTCTAAATGGCTATGCAGCTTGTCGAGTGCTAGGCTTTGTTTCATCATAACTTGTGCCATAAAGAATATTTAAAAAAAAAAAAAAAAAGTTGATTTTTCTAACTTGATCAAGAAATTTTGCCTTCCAATATGTGTGCATGATCAAACATAGTCGATCACTGACCAAATCAGGATGTTTCTGTTGCTTAAATGTATATAGGCAGTTAAAAGAAACTGTCTGGAGAGTTCATGAATTCCAGGGACATTTCCGTTTATTTTAAGGAGTGTTAAGATGAGTATGTCCAATGACTTACATCTGACCAGGAATTTGCTATGTAAAGGGTATTTAAATTAATTATTTTCTATAACAACAAATCAAATTTACATAACACTTTTAATACTGAAATATGCCTTTATTTTATTAATTTTTTTTTTTAAGACCAGCCTGCTCCAAAACACAGATTTAAAACCTGGCTGCATCAGAAAATCTATTTTAAAGTAAATAACATCCTAAGTTATTTCTTAGAGCGAGTTCTGTTGTAAATATTGTCTAAGTTAGATTCCTTATTTTCCTTTAAATTTGGGTTAGGAAAAAATAGGTTTAGTTGAATGTTAGTGTCTTCCCTTGAAAATTCAAGGATTATTATAAATAAAAACAGAGCTGCTTAGATGGGATCAGACAGAGATGATTTGCTGGGTACTTGAATGCCCCTGAAGTCAGCAAAAATGTGCATCTCTATATCTGTGAGAAAGATGATTGAATGAGGTAAGGGAGCCCTGCAGGGCTTACAAATGTCCCTAGGATCTAAACATTTTTTTTGGCAGCTCTGCTTAAGAACAGTAGCCAAAAATTAATGCGGTTGACGGTTGCAGGAAGCATGGTGTAACTACTCTGGCCCATACAATAACATTTAGAAATTAGACCTGGTGTTATCATTCTTTCACAATATATTTCTTAATGAGGCTAGTGAGCAGCAATCTCTGCTGTGCACTGCAAAGAAAGAAATTATAATTGCTTAAACAAGCCAGTGCTGTAAGACCAGTGCTATTCAGATGCCAGTTTACAAATTCTGGAACTGGGGTTGGCCATGATCACCTTCCAGTTTTTTAAAAAAATAAGTCAGACATCACAAAACCCATCACTTCATTCAGTGCACAGCCCTGATCCATTCCCAGAGCAGGAGCACTCCCTAATATGCTCTGTCTTAAAATAACCAGAACTGCCTGGAACTCCATCCTGCAGGACCACATCAGTACCAACCCGTTTGTCAGATCTCCTTCACTGCTATCAATGGGATGCAGGGTAGCAAAAGGTGCTCTTCCAGATGGACCACTGGAAGCATTCAGCCAGTTTTGAAGCCCATGCATCTTCCTGGCAGTAGAGAAGTGTAGAAAAGAATGTGTCGTGGGCCGACTCCCAGCTTGCCCTGGGTTACTTACACCCTGCTGGCTGCTGTGTCCTTCCTCCTGAGCCTCCCTGCTCCTGCCTTTTGTCTTTTATTCCCCATCTCTTCTAGTTTATCACTAGTCCCACAAGTCAGGGTGTTCTCCTCTTCTCCCAGTACAGCCAGCTGAGCCTTGAGCTCTGAATGGAAATGGAAGGAGAACCTGCTCCCAGCCCTTGTCCCAGTGCAGTGTGTCCAGGGGCGGTGGAAATGCAGTTGCAGGTGACATCCTCCACAACATGTCAGCTCTGCTTTCCTGTGCAGCACACATCCATCCAGATTTTCAGAAGCTACCATGTAGGCTAAATGTGTTCACATCCCTCACGGATTTGGCAAAAATGCATAAACTTAACGTGTGAATGTTTACACATAAAATTTCAAGTCAAAGTGCTATAAACTGAAACTCCAAATGGTTCTTACTACAGTAACATAAAAATTTGGCTTAATTTATGCAGAGAAACAAAGTGTTTTCCTATAATCTTATTCCATTAAACAATTTTTACCCGAACTTGACATTATAATTAAACCTCATGCATTTATCATTTCAGTCTAGTTAAAAAACAAGCAAGCAAACACAGTCTGGTTAGTTAGACAAGGTTATAAACTACTGAAATTGAAGTATTGAAGGGCATGCACTAACAACTTTATCTGTTGTTGCCTTTAGTGGCTTGTAATAAAGAGATATAACAATATTTGGTGTATTTGGGAGAATGACCAGATAATATTTGTGAAAGAAGGAGATTAAGTGAGATTAAAAGTAAGAGTGAGGAGGGGGTGGGTTAAGTTCTTACCTTGTTAGCTCACTAGCTATCTAAATTCAAACTATGACATTTCTAAACACGTCCATCATAGGTTATGTCCTGAACAAATATGTTCTGGATTCAGCCCCCTTTTTCAGATAACAAAGGCAATGAAGATAATGCATGTTCTTGAAATAGTTGCTGGAAGTTTGCTGAGGTCACAGTTTTCCGGGAGTAAGGTGACCCAGATAAGCCATAGGTCGTTTTTCTTGGGGAGACTTGTTAATTTGTTATCATCTTAAAATAGCTTTGATTAGGGTCAATGGGGAATATTCTTGGGTCAGGAAATGTGAAGGCAAGGTAGGGTCACATCTCTGGCAGCTAGGAAGTATCGCTGGGAAAAACCCAATAGAAATGGAGAGACCATTCTCATTGCCCATTGATGGGAAAGCAACATCTAGGCAATGCCAGCTATTTGGATATTTTTTCCTCCAGATGCCTTGCAACACTCCAGTCCTGTTACCTCCATTGGTATGTGTTCTCTGCATCAAAAATTGCTGTCTGTTTGGACATTATCTTCTGTGTCTCACAGAAGGTCGTCCAAAGAGAGCCTCCTGGCCCCAGCACCCTCCTCTCTCTAAGACCCTAATAGGAGAAGGTTTTCACCAAGCCCTTAAGCGTAATTCCCCGGACACAGCCCGCTGGCAAAGGTTTCAATGGAGTATCATCAGATGGTCGTGCGAGAATGAGCTACCTTGCTCAACGCGTGGTTGATCGCAACTCGTGACACCAAGGACGCCCCAAACCAGTTTTTCATGTGACTGTGTAGGAGCAATTATCGCAGCTGGAAAATGCCATGTGCTAAAGTGAAGTTGCTGTGATTAATGGTGGGATCAGTGTCATGCCCTTCCCAACTGCAGTTAGCGGCTGCTTAGCAATAAAACAGCGAAGAGGAACAAAATCAGACCGTTAAACTGAACAAATCTAAACTGAGATATGGGGACCACCACTAGATGATGCTTAAAAGCTAAGAAAAAATCTATACCAAGTCCAACAAACTGTGTTAACTGTCATCACAGGAAAAAAAAAAAAAAATCATGGAACAAAATCAAGTTTTGAAGTATTTCTTCCAGCTGTGATACCTGAGACACAGTGTATTCTTCCATCAGGAAGAGCATGGTAGTATTTTGTTGTTTATAATTTCAGACATCATAAGACTCTTACAGTCCTACTGCATGTGCAGAATTAAGTCAATTCAGGTTAGACATGACCTCTAGATTTCAACTTGTCCACCCCCTCGCTCAGAGCAGGGCTCGCATCAGTGGTAGACCAGGCTGCCCACTGCCTTCGCTTCAAGGTGCTGCACGGTTATTTGTAGTGACCTCTGAGAGGAGAGGAGCAGTGGATAAACAAGAAATGTAGCTTTGTAAAGCCCCTGGAAGAACAAAAACACCTGTCAGACTGTGACTTTACCAGATGCTCCCTTGGCAGTACCCAGTTGTAGTACACAGGAAGAGACTCTTCTCTCCATGTGTGTCTCAGGTACCGAATGATGGAGGCAGTGATGGCAAATCTCTTCCATGTTAGCCCTAGAACTGCACAGTATAAAACCCAGCCATGCATGCCAGTGGGTTAGTGGGACCAGAAGATGAGAGAGGGGTTAAATAAGGAGGGTCTGCATAGGTCATGCTCCCTCCAGTGTGGGGACAGCGGGAGTCTTACAAAGGGATTACAGACAGGTTTGCTTTCTTGCTTGAACATACAGACTGCTCATGAGAAACCTAGATAGGCAGATATGTTAAAACCATGTTATGATTACCTGCCTTCTTGAGTTTATGCTGTGGAAGCTGTATTTTCTTTGTGTCAAACCAAGTGATGCTGTAACCAGCATTCAAAGCTAAGCAAAATAATTTTGTTCTAAAAGTGAATGCTCAAATAATGGGTAACTTCTGTGTAAAGGTGGTAGCAAAATTACTGCTGTTTGAACACAAGTTACCAGATATACAGGACCACAGCATAGAAAAAATTAATTGGTCTTCCTGGTTTATTGAAGAGAATCACCAGCCCAATCCATTCAACACGTTTAATAATTTTATGTAAATTTAAGTTTATATATTGGTGCAAACAAACAGTGGATTTGTAAAGTCTTTCCTCATCAGCCTGAAATCAGTAGGCTTGCCTGTCATGCATTGCAGGAGGAAATTTTTGCAGTATAATTCCTATGTTTACAAAGTGATTTTTTTTTTTCCCCAATGCACCAAGGTAATGCAATCAGGTCTAACTGCTCCATGATTATAATGCATAGGCTAGAAGATATGAATGTGGAACCAAAAGAATGTTTACACAAAATGCATTGTAAATTACATTCCTCCTGCTCCCCCCCCCCTTTTTTTTTCTTCTCTTCCTGTAACTTGTTTATCATTGTGGCAGATGCTTAAGTAAGAGCTTTCTCTGTCACACCTGCAGTGGTGACTCTGGTTTAGGACACATCTTCATCTGCAGTTTGTGATTGTGCTATAGAACACCCCAATATCTGACGGGAACAATTCCCATGTTATGAAAAAAATCAAGAAGTAAATAATATCATGGTACACTGATGCTTTTGAAAAGGTTTCTTGGTAAATAGGTCTCTGTTTCATGGAAAATGTTATGTAACGTTTGAATATCAGTTAAAGACAGACTTTGTTCCTGGGCAAGTTGACCACTGATGCAGCTTGGTACAGCTTCACTGATTTACCAGCAAATAACTCAACCCTTTGGGGAGACTTTTTCTGCTCTTGGGTGTTTTGGTTGAGAAGTACCCTACTATCCAAAAGGCCATGGTGGAAATGAGTCAGTCTACTCTCAAAAAAGATGTAGCCCAGTGTGCACTGCAGTGACAAAACGAAGTCCTGACTAAATCACAAGGTGGTCAGCTTCTTCTGCACAACCCGTTCCCTACCAGCATTGATCTTTGGGGTATAGCACAAACCTATTAGACAAGGCAGTATGAGTAATGCTGTTATAAGAAATACCAAAGGGTTTATTCCCGCCTTGACACTTGCTGTGCTAAAAGGTGTTAATGAATAGTCTTCTTTGTGTAGATAAAGTAGCTTTCAAAACCTGAAGCTGGCCTCTGCTGACCACCTGCCATGTTATAGAAGCCAGCTGGAGATACAGTTGCTCAGACCCTCACCAGTCATGCCTTAGATGCATCAGAATGCTTTTGATATTTTGATTTCAGAAAAATATAAAAAAAAATCCAAAAACAAAACTAGCCCACTTTATTAGAATGATGACCAAGGTCAGGTAAAGTTGTTTTGTAGGATGATGTGAGGCTTCAAATTCAGCATTTAAGCTTGGGTCAAGGTCACCAGAACAGTAGGTTACCAGCATTACAAGAGAGTCTGAAAAAACACAGGCATGAAATAACAGCTAGTGGGGGAAATCAGAAAATTTGAATGGAATAGAACTTCACTAATTCATTAAAAGACCTGTTTGTGGTCAGTTTTCTTTTTGCTTTCCATTTTCTCTCTCTTTTTTTTTTTTTTTTTTTTTTTTTTCTGTTTGATTTGTGAATAGTTAAAAATAGCTTTTCATCTGAATTGCAGCCAGGATGATTATTCACGGAAGTGCTACTTGACATTAGTAATTGTATCAGAATCGAGTCTAAACATTTCTGAATTGGGCCCAATCAAAAGCATGGGATTTAATAGCGCTGTGATTTTGGGCTGACTCATCTGAGAAGCTATTTTAGATTTTTCAAGGTATTCCTGTCAGTTACTAGGACTTTTTTTTTTTCTTTTTTGATTGGAATTGCATGAAAGCCATCAAAGAGCATAAAAAAATAAATATTCATGGTCCTAGCTGGCTTTCTGTCTTAAAAAAATACCTCTCTGTACCTGTAGACTATCAGACAAAAGCTGACTGAATCAGCAATAGCCTGCTTTTACCATTTTGTAAGTATTTTCCATCAAAAAAGAAGTGACTTTGGAATTGACAGTGCAGTGCTCATTAGTATTTAATTTGAAGGCGATCCCCTAATTTTAGCTGTGCCTGGGCTCAGGTAATCATGTAGGCCCCCTGTGTAGTGAAGAGAGAGGCAGACTCCTCCAGGGAATGATTCATCCATGTGTCTTACAGTGGGGAAAACCATTTCTTGGAAGATCCTAACCTTTTCCAACAGTACTTACAGAGCATTTCTACTCTGTAAAAGCAGGACAGAGCATGTCATGCCTGTAACTAGCTGAGCCTGGGCATTCACCTAAGAGACTAACAAACTAAGTATCCACTTATAACTAAGGAGAAAGTTTTTCGACAAATGTTTTAAGTCAGAAAAAAAAAGCTGATTCTTTTTCCAAATTTAAACTGTTTATGGGAACAAGGTAGGCCCATGGAAAGTTTATTCTGCTAGAAGCAATCTTTTCTTTCAGTACAAAGGAGGATTTCTGCTTAACGTGATAAATCCACACTTAGGCAGTGAACAACCTGCTTCTCAGGCTGGTCACTTGACAAGTGAAGGATCTGAGCTCACGACTTTGTTTCTTCCTGATCCAAATCTGACTTGACAATGAGGTGGCCAATGTACCTGCAGAACAGCACAAAGTATGGAGCAGACATCTGAAAGATGGTAATATCCATACAGGTTGACTGGGGTGAGAAGTGGTGTAAGAATTTTCTGACAGCACTGCTAAGAGATGCTAATGTCCTGCTGGTGGGATAATACTGCTTGGGCATCTCTAAGCAGAGCTGCCACAGGAGTATATTGTCTCAGGGATCCTGGTACCATGAAGTATTGCATGCCTGAAGTCTGTGCCATGTACCTACTTCCTAAAATACACCCAAATCACACGCATTACCATCTATGAGCAGTGCACAGGCAAAAAGTAGTGACTAAGATACCCTTTTATATCCTTCTCGAATAGTTTGATTAATTTAATATATTTCAACTGAGCCCAGAATTTCTCTGAATTCCAGAATACAGTGGTAAACTGGGATCTGGCGTGGGTCTCTGTGATGCAGGCATTTAGAGAACAGGTATTTGTATCACTGTCCCTTTACAGAAATGTTTTCCTGTCCTGCTAGTCCCATACCAAAACCTCATTCAGTCAAGAACCTACACCTAACCAAAGTCTCAGAAATGTGAGGGAAAGGAAAGCTCTGGGAGTGGTTCATGTATGAAATATCCTACAGTTTGGCTGTTCCATAGCAGGGATCTGGGATAATAAATACTTAAAGAAAATGCCAGGAGGACCACAGCAGACTTAGCAGCTCTCTTCCTCCTGGCAGACCCTACTGCCAACATAGCCCCACTTCTAGCTGCTTGGGAATCCTGACATCCCAGGAGTTGCATTTGATCTCCTTGCATGTGACGTGCAGCTCAAGCACCTCAGTTATGCCATCTTGAATTAGTAGCATCTGCTGTGTGTGTAACCTTGGTACTCGCCCTCTTTCCTTCCCCAGCTTTCTTGCCTAAATATTATTCTACATGCAATAACATTGCACTACATTACCATAGTGAGAGGTCCTCCCTTGTCACTTCTGAGCACTTGTTTTATGCTTCAAGATATGTCAGTGACCTTGGCCACCTTTCAGCTATGGAAGCAGTTGGCCTGTGGGTTTTTGGTTTTTTTTTCATGATGGGACTGTTAAAGCTCCATGTCTAAGTCTCTTTCTATACAACACCTCAAGTAAATGTAGGGTAAAAAGCTTACTTTATGAAAAATAATCAGTTTCTGAGTGTCATTCTCATCACTAAATGTTGTGAAAGTTGTGTCAGATTATCTGACAGAAGGCTGAATGGCCAGCCTGGAAAAGGACAAGTCCTGGCTACCAAGATGTCCTCTCTTACCATATGAAGTTCTTACCCAGCACAAGGCAATGCACTTGGTATTTTTTAAAATGGGAGAGATGGGTCTGTCCACTGCCAGTGACAATATCCTTTTGCTATAACAAATGAATGTTGCTAAGGAAACTAAAAACAGACGTGGTTTTGCCTATCAGGAATCCTTTTGTGGACCTCATTATGACCACAACATTTAACTATCACACGGTATTTGTCACTAAGGTCAGAAAGTGCTATGAAGCATCACTGGACAACCTACTGTGGATTGGCTATCTAAACATCTGCTGACATTGAAGGGGATTTAACCACCTAAATATATTTCCAGTGTTGTATTAATGCTGTGTTTAAGCTCATGAGAGTCCGAGAGATCAAAATCTGCTCCTGCTTGTGCTGTCTGAGTGTCTTCAGCACGTTGGTCCAATCTGCAGTGTAGCAACTCCTCCCCTCATCTCCCTTTCATCAGAATGCCACTTTTAATCAGTAATTCTGATGGTATTGTAGTACCAAGAAAATATCCTTCCTTCATTCAAAAGGATGTGGAAACTGTTGGTAATGCCCTGCTAGAGTCATTAGTCCTGATCAGGGGCCCTAACTGAGCTCAGCTAACACAATGTGATCGACCTGCAGCACTGATGACTCATGGCCAATGTATTCTGTATCATAAAAATCATTGGGAGAAATCACTGGGGCACATTTTAAGTGATTTTGAATGGTTTTTAATAGACTGAGATGGGGAAATGGAAGGCAGAGCAGAAGAGGCTGATGAGAAAAACAAGGGAAGAAAGTCTCCATGCAGCAGCTTACTGCTAGAAGATATCATAGAATTGTCAGGGTTGGAAGGGACCTTAAAGATCATCCAGTTCCAACCCCCCTGCCAATGGCAAGGACACCTCCTACTAGAGCAGGTTGCTCAGAGCCCCATCCAGCCTGGTCTTAAAAACCTCCAAGGATGGGGCTTCTACCACCTCTCTAGGCAACCTCTTCCAGTGCTCTACCACCCTCATGGGGAAGAAATTCTTGTTTAGCAACAAAATCTTGTTTAGCTGCTCCTTATTGCAGCTTTAAGAATTAAATTGGCATTTAAACAACTGCTTTATTTATGTTTTGCTCCTTTTCAGTTTGTGTGAGGTTCTTCCCGTGCTGTTCAGTGGACATCACAAAATTTCCAGGCAAAATTTGGTGGAGGCTGCGGAAAACCTGCTACAGAATCGTCGAACACAACTGGTTTGAAACTTTCATCATATTCATGATCCTGCTGAGCAGTGGAGCCCTGGTAAATGTAACAGGATTTCCTTTCTGCATGAAAGTGGACGTGTGTCTCAGGGAAGGTGTTCTCCAGTTATCTGTCTCTAAGATCTTATGAGCCCTTACCTATCATTTCTCAAAGCGAAGCATGTTTGGGGCTAAAACAGCTCTTCAGCTTCTCTGATTTCACCTGCCTTTACCATATGCTGGGGAACTTTCTTCTGTTACAAGATTTTGCACATTTTGAAAAGCAAAACCTTAAGACAGTCTGTGTGAGGAAGTATCCCAGAGTTACTCCTTCAGCATCCCATAACTGCCCATGGTAGTTCCCATCTGCAGGCTTGTATTATGCCCCAGGGATGGGTTTGGTTTTTTTTTTTAACACATTTTGTAACCAGCAAAGCAAAAAAAAAGATGCAGGGACACTGAATCAGTGCTATTCATGGAGCTAGGTTGTGTGTGTGTGTCAAGTTTTGGATACACTGAAGCTTAAACCACTGTACCATCCCTGCACAGATACCTCCTGTTTGCATCTGAGTGAATCTGTAAGTATGGAGGCTGGTTGGTCACTGCCCAGGACTCAGAAGGGATCCTCTCCTCCTGAAATCTCACTATGTGCTGGGATTATCCCCTCTGTATGATCTAGGCCCTTTATAGCAACAGCAAAATATATTTATGTTGCTCCTTTGCATGTCAGGAGTGTCACTAATTTGGTGCAGTTTCTACCAGGTTTTTCTCCAGGCGTAAAGCAAAGTGGTGTATCCAGAGTTCTCCAGACTTTGGTCTGGTGGTCCCTGATATCCTGCATGATGAAGTAAGGATACACTTACTGAACTTGCAGGCAGTGCCATGTTTGGGCAGGTAATCCATGTGTTTCTGGAGGTCAGGATTAATTTCAGACAAATGGATCAATCTGCCTTAAATAGTAAGACTTAAACATCATCTTAGAAAGGTGTCAGCTTCACTTCATTGGGAATAATAATGGGCAGAAAGGCATGATTCAGGATGACTGGCAAGGCAGCAGATTTACTAAAAAGAGATGGAGGAAGAACAGGAAACAAAAAAGATAGAGTAAACTACATCACAGCACCACACAAAAGCTGAACACCCCACTGGGCTGTGTAAATAAATATGTTCTTCCACTCCAGTTGGCATCAAGGAGGTCTCAGCTGGAGCACTGGCTTCAGCTCTGGGCATTGTACTTTAGGAAAGACATGGGCTAATTGAAGAAAATCCAGAGGAGAGAAACACAAATTACCAGTGGCCTAAAAAAAAAAAAAAAAAAAAAAAAAGGAAAACACAGAAGTACTGGGTTTATGTAGTTTAAAGAAAGTCTCTGCAGGGAAACAAGAAGGTGGAAATACAAAAATGTTGATGCAGAAAGGAAAGGACTGGACTGTTCTCCAGGTCCACCAGCGATGGGCTGAAAATTCACTCGGGGGATTTTATTTTGTTATGAAAAGTAAGAGGCTGAGAAACTTGGGTAAATAGTAGGCTGCTGAAAATTGTCAGAGCTTTGCTGAAATCAATGGAGTCTGACAGCTTTTGCACCAGCTTGAGAATCAGCATGTTAATTTTTTAACACATTTTAAAGGGGGCATGTCACTTGCTGTAATATACTTTAGATGAATACACTGAATACGCTTCCTTACATATGTAATTAAAAGTGCCTTAGATACTGAACACTGCAATATAAATCTCATTTAATTTACATTGCATGTATTCATTTGCCTTTTTGTGATTTTCAATTTAGCCAATGCAGTTCTGTGTAAGGGTAAATTATGTTGCATTTTCTCACATATCTGCACTGCACTTGAGTATTTGGACTGGAGATGATGGAGGCAACACACATTTTTTTTCTTCTGTTATTCTGGGCTGAGCTCTTCCAAAAACTGAGCTCATCAGGGACATGCTAAGCTCTTAAGGGAGTTTAGAGACCAGTGTATATCCATGTGGTGTAGTTAAACCATCAGAATGTATCTATAGCTTACTGCAAATGATCCAAAACTCCTTCTTTTACATTTACACCATAAGCACCCAAACCTGGGAGCGTGTGTTTTAATAGCAATTGTGGATAACACTGCAGGTATCCTGTTTAAGTTTGGGTTTGTTTTGTTTTTTTAACACACAAAGAAAACCAGAAGAAATAACCCTTAATGATGTTTTATATTGCAAAGATTTCATCCATTTTCACCATGAAAAAATGCAAAGCACCAGAGTTTTGTCATCTGGGTAATATCCGTAGCTCTTGCACACCTGAGGCATTCAGGTAGCATATTTTTCATCCCTTATTAAGCTGTTTCCTGACTCAGAGTGTGCTTTTAGTAGACCAAACACAGTGTACTTTTGAAGAAGTTAGTAGAAAATAGTGAGAGGAAAGTAAGGAGAGGAGGAAATCACTTTAAATAGTTTGTTGTTATTTTTGCAGTAATTGCAAAGTACAGCAAGTCATCTGACAAAGTGAGTGATCCCCTACAAGAAGTGATAAACTCCAATCTCTCTGCGTATTGTTTTCTGTGGCTTTTTCCAACAGCTCTTTCACACCCTTGAAATATCATTTTTGAAGGCAAGATAGGAGACTGAGTTGCAATGAAAACGTCACCCCAAAGTGTGGGGACAAATGGACAAGCTTTGGCACAGGCTGCCAAAGCTTTCTTGTCAGTTTAATTACTGTTCCCTGGCAGGCAAAAGAGCAGTGTGACTGCCTGAGTGACAAGTAACACACTTCTTGTATCTCCAGGCGCTGGGTGTTTGCTAACTTTTTGAAGTTCCTCAGAAAGTAGCTACAGATCTTGAAATATGTAAATGAAGATAATTAAAGTGATTAGTACAGACCCTCTCAAATAATAGTGTTTCTTGCTGCCAAGTGCTTTGGGTCACTCTATGGGACGAGAGTAATATGTCAAAGCTTGGGTTATCCAGGTTACAGGGACACAGGAGCAGCCTGTCTAATGAGAGTTGCTAGGGTAGCTGGGGAAGCAAATTGTAACCACTGATTGACTTAGAAGCCCCAAAACAGGCCATATATGTGCAATCCTGACACTGGAATGCTGCATTTTATTTGATGTACATCTACAAAGTGAGAGCTAAGTTAGAAGACAACTTTGTTTATTTTATTTTAGTAGGCATATTGGTTTAGATCTTAAATATTTTAAAGGGGTTATTAAGTTGCTTGTATTTGATACAGATACTAAAAGTCTTTTGATGGTGCTCTGCGTAAGATTAGTTGGAGAGACAGATGAGATGGGTAGATAGATACTTTGACCTTTAAAACATAATTGTTCTGTTAAGTGAATAATAATGAGCATTTCTTGAGCCAGATACCTGAAATGTGATGGCTGAACAAGAGCCAGGGAACTCGGGTACTCTATAACACAGGCAAGTTAATAACCCAGTTTGTCATCATTACCAGTAAGATGTATTTGGCTAAATGTAAGGGTCAGATTCCTCCTCCTAAAGACAGGTGCCCTAGGTCCTGGGACATTGAAGGTGACCTGACAGCAGTTGCACAGCCAACGGGAGCTGAGGCAGGATGCCCCTCCTTGCAGATTCACGTTCCCAAATTTAGGGTGCTTAAGCTCTTTTCACACTCAAAGGCTGTCTGGTCAATACAGCCAGTAGAGGCTGGAGATACCTAAGAATGTGTCCTTCATAAGGGAAAGCTGAACATATCTCTATTAGGTTAGGGCCAGTCCTGTTTGTGCCTGTGCACTCTTTCTGATGGCAGCATTAAAATATATCAGAAATCAGAGCTAGTACGTGATACCCCATCAAATAATACTGTAGTACACCACTGATACTTCCAACACAGCTTCAGAGAAGTTTTAAATCAGTCTTTTACTTCCAGGCTTTTGAAGATATTTACCTTGAAGATCGAAAAAACATAAAAACCATGCTGGAATACGCTGACAAAGTATTCACTTACATCTTTGTCTTGGAAATGCTCCTGAAATGGGTGGCTTATGGCTTCAAGAAGTATTTCACCAATGCCTGGTGCTGGCTGGACTTCCTTATTGTAGATGTAAGTAACATTTTGGAACTATGATGTTTCTTGTGTTGGATTTTATAATGCATAAGAGTAGGCTGTTACATCTGGCAGCTTTGCATTTGCAAAATGACAACTGTCAACTCTGATTCTGAGTAATAACTCTAGGCAGAGCTCAAAGGAGGTCTTGATATGTAACTGTGCATCCCCTGAAACAAGTGTTCCAGAGCAAAGACCGCTTTGTGTCGTTACACGGAGGTGTCACCGTGCTAATTTGAGTCACATTCCCTTCTCATCCCTAGGAACTCGCTCTTTCTTTTAGTATTTAACATCTCATTCCACACTCCTGGCTAGCACAAGGTCTGGTTACCTCTGACTGCTCCACACATGACCTCGACACACAAGTCTTTCAGCAGATTAGAGAAGTTGTCCTTGGCGTAGTTTCCCAGCGAGGCTGCCAGCAGCACGTAACAGTATGTTCAGTACTGTCTCCCAAGTATTTACCAGTGAAGGAGTCCAGAAAAAGGTGTGAATAGTCCTCTTGCCAAAGTGATTTCATGATTCCAAATCCTTGAAATACCACAATGCATAGTTCCCCTGTGAGGATAATCCTTAAAACTGAGTAACAGTTGAATAAAAGGAAGCTTGTGCCCCAGGAGTATTGCTGGTACCTGGCATGTCCCCTCTGAAATTTCACATGCCTGGGTGTGGGATCTGCCAGGTTCAGGAAGAGCCAACACCACCACATCCTCCAGGTGAGGTTCAGTATTTCATCACAGCATATCACTAAGGAGGCAATTATCTCCCTAAGCCCATTTCTTATTAGCTCAAGGTATTAATGTAGAAGGCTGTCAGGGCTCTGCCATGACTGTGTAACTTAATAAACTTCTGATAAATTATTTTTCCCCATTTTACATCTGAACCTTGAGTCAGGGGAGAACTGCACTTTTTTTGGCCTCAGTCCAGGAGAGCACTTCAATGGGACAATTTACTTGTTTGAAGTTATGGACATGTCTAAGTGCACTGCTGGATCAGAGCCTTTGGAATCTTCTTCAGAGCTTTAATAAAATGATTTATGAAAAGGCAGTTCTACATAAATTGTAGGTCATAAATTCCTCTCTGCATACATGCTTGGAAACCTCTTTGAGGGAAGGCACTCATTTTTCACAGGTTAGCTTCAATAGCAGAGGAAGGTCTGGTTTAATTATCTAACCACAAAATTGGAAACCAGCAGTTTTAGCCCAGCCCTGAAAACTGTGCTTACTGTGGTTTAGGTTGAGTGACACAGCTCTTCTTTCCTTGTTTCTCCATCTGTAAAATGGGACTAATAGGACTCAGCAAAAGTATTATTTGGTTTTCCAGGCATTTGTTATTGGAGTTATTGTTTTAATGAGCTTCTGAAGACCAGAAGGGCTGGATGAGGGATGAATATTGTCACAACTATAAGTAGGGATCTTCCTGATAGGATCAACGGTTTGAATGATGAATTGACCAGAAGTTTGGAGCTCCACTGAATCATTAACCATTTGAAATGAGTTCCACACTTGTTAGAAATACATTTAATTAATAGCAAAGAGAGTAAAACAAAAACTAAGCTAATTTCTGTCCTTCATGCAAAAAAAAAAGAAAACACCTTGGAACATGAGCTACACAAGAATGCAAAATCAGTATGTAACCCCAAAATTTAGCTACATGTTTGCCTTTTAATGGTGTGGTTTCTGAGTATGATGACAGAACATAGAGGTAGCCACAGGTGGGCTAGGGAAGGGGGCTTCACCTCCCCTGCCACATATCCAAAGTAGACATGGCATAAAACAGTGGGAGGGAAAGGAGACCATGAGTCTCTGGTACCCATCCCCCTTATCACCAGAAAATCCACCCCAGATTCTTTTTACTGACCCAGATTTTCTTGACCCACGTTTAAATGTTGTTTTTGCAGGCTCCTGATCTAAGTAAAAAAGTTGTTCCACCCTTGAGTTGTTCTAGCTATTGATTGACTCACTTGGCAGGGCTGGGTAAATGGTTGGACTCAATGGTCTGAAAGGTCTTTTCCAACATAAACTGTTCTATGATTCCATGGCTCCAGAAAATTGCTTGCCCTTTATAATCCTCAGTGACTAAAGTTTTTCCCCATACCCCATTCTGTTTTTCAAAGTCATTTCCCAATGTGGATTCTGAGAACCTGGTACTGTATTTTTAGCGGGTTTAACAGATGCTTTTCTCCTACCCTATTGCTCACCCACCCTGCCACTCTGAATTGGCAGAGTAACAAGCTATCATTTCTCCAGCACACTTTTTACTTCAATTTACATTTTCTTTTTGGTCCTTTGAGAACCAAATCACCGCAACTGAGCTGCAAAAGGGAGTGAATGGGCAAATTAGTGGCTCCAAAAGAAGCAGATGAACCACTTGTCTGATTTTCTCAAATTTATTTGTTTAAAATTATTCACTTAAAAATTCCTGATCTGCAAATTATTCATTAGCAGTTTGGTATCAGCATTCAAAATTCAAGCTGCGATGGTTGATTTTTCATTGGACATGTGAAACCCTGTATCATCTGTGTTTTCTCATTGTACAAATGCAGCTCAGAATCCTTTTTCTGTTGTGAATAATTCATAAAACCAGCTCAAAATTTGCAAGTATTCACTATTTCTAAATGGGAAGTTAACACAGAGGGGATATAAGTATATTGCTGCTGATTTTTTTTTTCTTTCTTTTTGTACTTCCCATGCCTTGTGAAAGACCTTTGACACTGATTTGGGCCAGCCAAACAGCAAAGGCTCCATCTGACAATTGTGGATTACTAAAGAATTCTGTCTTGCAAAGCCTGAACATCAAAACATATAGTAATCCACAAACAGAGAGCTATTTTTGCTGGATATAGAATCCCTAAAGGATGATCTCTGATAATGGGTTTCTCTGCATCTCAAAGAAGAAGTTTGCTGGTGTAGCAAAAAAAAAAAAAAAAAAAGACAGTGCTTTTAAATACATTGCAATACAATGAAGTCCTATCAACAACACTGCAACAGATTTCTTTGGGAGGAAGGAGTAATCAAACCACAAAATACATGCTCGTTTTTACTTTGGGCACCTGGGAAAGATGTCTCAGATGTCTGCTGAAATTTGGGTATTACTGGACAAACAGCATTAATGTACATCTATACGTGTTGCCTTCCTGCAAATAACATGTATACTGCTGAAAGTACCCCTCTCTACACTGCAAATATTGCCTCTCTATGCTCATGAACTGGAGTGGTGGATACTTAGTTCACAGCTCTTTTCAAATGAGGGAAAAGCAGAGACCATAGTATATCTGAAGGGTAGACAGACATCAGTATCACCATCAGGAATGGTGTTTATGTACAGTCCTCTTTGCCCGGATGCACAGGCAAATATTTTATCAAAGAATAGATATTTTTCCAAGCATCCATGCAATTAATAACTCTTTGTACAAAGCAAATTAAACAAGGAGTCTGAACTTGGCCAGAGATGGAAGTGCATGGCTTTAAAAATGGACATTTATGAAAACTGTGTCCTGTGACAGCCAGAGACAGGCAGGGTTTAAAACAAGAGGCAGATAAACTCCACCAGTTGTGCCTGGTGGTGTCACGTTTGATGTTCCTTTCAATTGTTTCCTCTGACCTATAAATATTATCTTGAGCTTATCTAGTTTGAACTTCAGCCAGTTAATTCTGAGCTATGTCCCAGTCTCTGCTGACAGGGGATGGATTATTCCATTGCAATGGTCAGTTCAGAAAAGGCATCAATCTGGATCTTAGCATCATTCAGAGTGAAGGTGTTGCAGTCAACAGCTTCTTCACTCACAGAACTCACTTCTTCACTGCATTGAAGGCAGAGGGGAGAGATTGGTACCCTACAGAAGCTGTCATGAGAAAGCTCTTAGGAAAGCGATGTAAAGTCCCTAACTCATTAGTAACAATGCTCAAAAAATCACAGCCAAGTTTCATTGCCTGTGGCAGACACACAGAAATCCTCTTAAACAGGCACTAATGTCGTGTGTCTACAAAAGTCCGTTATCACAAATCCATCATCTCCATTGCAGCTTTTGAGTTCAATTTAATTGACCAAAAGTTAGTCCCAATCCAGGCTTAAAAAAAGCATTGATTATCATTTACTGGTTTCGTAGATGAGGGGAGATGAGGGTTTATCCACCAACTCTTTCTAAGATTATTGTGTCTTTCAAAATGTGATACTCAGGGAAAGTTGTTTTCTTTTTTCGAGATGGTGGCAGCTCCTTCCCCTTCAGCTATCTTCAGGGCTGGGTCCCAATGGTATGTCCTGTAGCAGAGAGGGGAAGATCATCTCTAGTTCTCATTTTTAACGCTGATGCCTCACCAGTTTCTCTCCAGCTGAGTCATCACAGAGGAAGATTGCTCCTTCCATCCTTTTTCCCAGAGAGCTGTGGAGGCAGGGGCTCACAACAGCTTTAAGCAGTCTACCTGTCTGCAAAATAATTCAAGCAAGGCTCAGCAATGGATTTGGAGGCCAGACATGTCCAGTGAGTTATTCAACAAGACTACTGGACAGGATTTTGTAGATGTTTTTACAGAAGGAAAATAATATGTACATTACACATTCCCCCCATACCATTTGTGAATGGTGATACCATGTGTTGGTGTTTGCCTGGAGCTGCTGAGTTTGTACCTGGAGATTGTATTCCCCATTAAGCAGCTTTCCAAATTTCTTGGTTGCTGCCAAATTTCATGTTTGCTTGTTTGAGAACTGCACATAGATATTCCATCATTAAATGCACCATTGCTTTCACCAAATGCTTAAAAAAATACAGATATTACATTTTCCAAGATCATTTCCTGGAAAGCACTTGCTCTGACATTCTGCTTCAGATACTTCATTGCCAGACTGCCAGATAGTAATCTTCTAGTTTGAGATGAACAATTTAAAACAGTTTTTCTACCCCTAGTTAAAAACTGAATTGAATTAAATTATACCCTTGTGTTGGATTGTCTTTAAGTGACAATTAAAAACTTGCTGTGGGAAGTAAATATTGATGGCTTATGATTACTTTAATTGTTTTTTCCATCTGTATTCCCTGTTGATTAGCAAGGTGATTTCTGCTTGCTTTACCAGTAATTACACAATCTGCTGTAATGAGTTGTTCCCAAACAGCACTGAAATCTAATTTGTATTCTTGGGAAACTATCCTAAAAGCAGGCGAATTTCATCTAATTTCTGTTCAGAAAAGCACACAGGAATAGAATGACAAAAATACAACTAAGACAAAGTAAAAATAATACAGCTTGTCTGTTGAAGAAGCATTTTAAGAGAAAATCTATTAGTGCTCTCTGCACGTTATCAAGAATCCATGGATTACAACAGGGTACTATTACTTCAGAGTTCATTTTTTGAATAGTTTTCTTCCAGTTCCTAAAAGCAAATGCTCTTGTGGGACCTTTGAAGATGTCTCAGTGCACATTCTTCTGAGCCTCTGCTGATGGCATAAACCTCCCAGATAACTAAGGGGCGAGGGGGGAAGTTGAAAAATCTGGTTTACTACATATTAGCTAATTCAGGATAAGTGAAAAAAAATTGCACATGAAGATGAGATAAGTGGTTTTAATGTGTGTTAGCAGGTCAGCCGATGCTGTAAATCTCCCTTCTGCCTCTCCACATTTTATCTCAACATAACACATGCAAAAACATCCAAATGTCTTGTCTTATCTTGGTTTGCACCTCATGTTAGTTACCACATAGATGCTAAAAGGAGAGCCACCAAGCTTTGCCAAGTGGAAGCACAAGCTCGGTCTCAGACAAGGCACAGAAGGACAAAGCATGCTGCAGCTGAAGGGAAAGGGAGAGGACAAAAGTCCAGCTCACTGCCTGCCTACACCTTGCCAAGCAGTTGCCATATGAAGAATTACTGCAGTTAATGAAGAATTTCAATTACTGAGGGAGAATTTAAACTTTTTTAAGTGCTGTAAAAAACCCATCTCAACTCAGATCGTGCTGAACTAGGTTTACCAACCATTTTTACTTCTTGAAGTTATTTAAAGATGGAGCACATTTCAGTGTCCTTTTTTAGAAGAATATGCTTAAAAAGAAAATAATGAATAAAGCCCTAGAGCTCTTGCATGCAGCTTGCCTAGCCCTTTCCATTACTGTGACTATAGCAGCCAAATTCCTTATACAGTGATGTTTTCCCTTGCACGGAAGATCAGAGCTGGGAGGGACATGTGGCCTGTAACACACTCTGCAGGGACAGAGGAGGATTGTCCTACAGTTCCTGATGACCCAGCACTTTTGCAGCCTCGACCATTACAGATGCTGAAAGATGTCTTCCCACCACCCTTGTGGCTCCATCCAGGATGGCCACGTGCAGCTCAAGAGACTGGTGCCAGTAGAAGGAGGAAGGAAGATATGAAGGGAGAGAAGCAGCCTGTAGAGGCATCGGGGATTCCTTATCAGTGGGGCAGAGATTAAAGGAATTGGGATGAAACTTGAAAACTGTGCCCCAGTGGTGTAGAGACGCTGGCATCCTACCCTGGTACGACTGGCTTTGGAGTAGAGATGCTGGCCTCCTACCCTGGTATGACTGCCTTCGTGGCCTCCTACCCTGGTATGACTGCCTTCGGGGTGCTTTGTCCTAATGCAGATGAAGATGAGGACTCCTACTTGTACTATGTATTCATTCTTATACCATTGTCCTTTCTAGCAGAAATCAGGGATCCTACAATTCTTCAGAGTCCTTCAACGTCCTAACATATTCAATACAATATCAGGATCAATCGGGTTCAAGAATCCTACTAAACAGAGATGATTTTCAAGCTAAGACTGTCTCACATCAGCTTGGTATTTTTCATATTGATTTGCAACATCTGACAAATAGATGCTCTAGGGAATTGAGCAAATCCAGAACAGCACCTTGCAGAAACAGCCCAGATTTTTCTATGATTTTTCTTTCTTAAGATAAGTTAGAGGATGTAAGTAGGGTTGATTCTAATCCTTCCCATAAATAAGCATGCCTTCAGCTTAGCACCTCAACTCCCACTGGCTGGGATGGAAATGCAGCAGAGTTGATGGGGCTGAGCACCCAGGGAAATGTTCTCTCAGAAATCACTATGCGCACCCCTGGCATTATAACACTATCTTCAAATAATAAATAATAATCAAGTATTTTCCTGTCTACTCCTGACAACAGCATTCAGCATCAAGAAGGTATCCTGGGATGAATCATGTAGTGTTTCTGGAGATCTTTTTAAGGGGAGAATATCTTTCTTCTTCAGCTGCCCTTAATCAAGGCTGTCTCTGCATGGTGTCTGGATGAGAAGCAGAACATGGTTGATGATGAAGAAATTCTTTTGCTCTGAATCCCGTCAGAAATACCAGACTTTTCAAAGCAGCTGCACCCACACAGCCACCATGGCTTCAACAAGGAGAAAGACTTTGGGTCTTGGCCATGGTTTGGCTAATCAAGCAGTGTCATGTGGTCCTCACAGCAATTCTTCTACCATCCCTACCCAGGGCTGATAAATTGGACCTGGAGGGCTGGCAAAGGTGTCTGTTTACAGTGAAAAGGTGAATTTAAACAAGCTGAAAATCTATTTGGAAAGGGTGTGGTGGGAAAACTGCAAATCAGTAAGTCAGTTTGCCATCCCTACTGGATGTAAGCTCACAGCAGCAGGTCGTTCAACTCGCCCTCAGAAATTAGCTGAGGTTTAATTCTTGATTCACAGCCATCTGCCTTGGGAATTGACTGGAGTTCTTTGAAAAGCTTGAGCAGGTGTAAAGGAGGTGGCAGATTAAGAGAACAGCAAGATGTAAAGAGGCTCTTCTGGAAACCGCCAGGAAGCAATTAGGATGCAGGAATCATTTATTTAAAAGCATTTAAGCCAACAGGAGTGGCACGTGCTGTTTGCAGCAAGGCTGCCCTCTGAAAAAGAAACATTGCCTTGAAAAGCATGGCCATGAGCGTTAGGAAACAAGCTGAGAAGATGTAATATTAACAGACTTTCACAGTTTTCATTCGAGTAATAGATAAGGGGAAAAAGGAAAAAAAAGAAGGGGAAATGTCCTCAATTAAAAAAAAAAATCCAACACGAGTAGATGATGTAAAAGCCTTTTAAAAGCTGAGTTATAAGAAGTAGCATTGGGCTTTCCAGGAGATAATTTTTGTTTATAATTAATCTAGGCACTCATGTAGCCCATCACATTATAATACACAAGAGCACTCCACAAGCAGTAATGAACTCTGCTGCCAGGGAGGGAAGCTGTTCATTAACTCGTTTGCAGATGCGCTTTCATCTCCGTGCTATGGACTAACTAACTCCAGAGCAGTCCTAAGGAGTTCCTAGTCTTTACCTGACCCTGGGGGCTGTGATTCAAGGAAACAAGTAGCAAGAGGTAGGAATTTGGTTTAGGTCACCTTAGTCTCTCTCTAGTGTCCTAATTTTAAGACTTTCCTTTAACTTTATGCCCTTATTTGTAACATGCAATTTCTGGATTGGCAGTTGCAATCATACAGTTAGGCATCTACATGGCAGGAAATGCAATGTCAGAGTAAGAAGGTAAAGAGATATTTAAAAAGAAATAAGGCAATAATAAACATCTGCTCAGAAATGGTGGGTGCTAAAAGGAATACCAACCTCATTACAAGCTGTTTTCTCCCAACAGTATTTCAGAATGGCAAGAAGAAATTCTGTGGTGGTTTTGTTGTTGGTGTTTGGTTTGGTTTTTTGCAATTTCCCCTTTCCCTGTAGTTTTCCAGTTGGTTCTGGGGGTACAGACCTAATGCTGTTCATTTTCAAATCAAGGGGAGCAATGTGGGACCACAGGCCTGGCTCTAAAAGACACAGGGTTGCTGCATAGGCTGCGAAGATTTCTTTGGGTAGCCCTATCCTTGGCAGCAATGGCCAGGAGAAACCAGATTGGATTGAAAGAGGCACCCAAAGTTATCCAAGTTCTCTTTCCTCTACTTTTTTTTTTTTAAAAGCACAATTACCAAGGGAGAGATGGGTGTTCCTGGGGCACACATAAAGCTATTTGAAAGCACTGGGGACCTGCATTAGCTGAAACTGCTTATTTAAATAAGTGGCCAGAGCTTTCAGCTCAGCTGCTGTGTTCCCTTTCGGATGTTCTTTTCCTTGCTCCATCCCCTCTAATTTGAACAAGGAGGTTAATTTGATGAAATCTCTAGCTGCATAAAACATATGCTGTTGCCCAAACCAGGAAGGAGGTCTCCTCTTCTCCCTGAGACAGCAGCTTGCAGGGTATCGCTCACAGCTGTGTGCTGCAGCAGCCAGACATTTAGTAGAGGTTCCTGTTGTTCTCATGGGTTTTAGGTTTTATATGACCAGCCAAGGAGGATTTTTACTGTTTCTCAGGTGAACTCTTTGTTTCCTGGGTGCTGCTATTAATTCACTCTAGTGGTGATCTGAGATTAATTCAAAAATGCCATCTTTGCCAAGTGGCATCTCCTTTGAATGGTGCTGCTCAAGTCTGCTTGGTCCAGTGGTTGGTTGCTGGTTATCTGACATTATGTGCTTTTAGACCAGTGGGAAGGAATGCAAAAAAGAGAGGAGCAGCCCCTGTTCCAGATGAAACACATCCTCACTATAAGAGCCTCTGTCAGCCTCAGGTGAAATACTGCTCCCCAAGCCTGCACCCTTTGGCTTACTGCCATCAAGTGTAATTTCATGGCCAGGGAGTCTGTGCATGCTACTAATATGCTATTAAAATGTATGCATATAGGAAGGAATCCCACTACTATTATAAGTGCAATAGCTCCTTGGGAAAAAGTGTGTCTGATCTCTTGATCAAAGACCATTTTCACTGTGTGTGCTGGAAGGAAGCTGCATTATTGCACTTCCTACTTTATAATTGTTTTTCTGCAGCCTTAAAATTCTCTTCTGACAGTTTTACTGGGGTTTGCCTTGGTTTATAACACTGATTTCTTCGCTGCTAGGTGATGAAGACATATATACTTATACCATAACTTTATCTCTCCGTGTTCACAGTGAACAATTTAATAGTCCAAAAATGCTCCATAGCTGTTAACTGGTGAATTACTATGAGCACCAGTGTGAACACACTGGGGACCTAACACTTCTACATGGGTACCACCCGGGTACAAATAGAAGGGTTGTATTTCTCATCTCAAGAATGACAATACTCCACCAAAACAGTAAAATACAAAAACAGTTGCAGCTGCTGAAAAAAATGTCATGATTCCTGGACTAGACATTTTTTGTGTGTGTGGTCAGATAAAAGTGGGTTGTTATAATTAAGAAATTCAGCCATTACTTTCATTAGAACATGTTAGAATGTCAGAAATAATGTGTCCAGCAGAACAAGGGAAGTGATTGTCCCCCAGTACTTGGCACTCGAATACTGGGTTCAATTTTGGGCACCTCACTAGAGAAGGAACATTGAAGGGCTGGAACATGTCCAAAGGACAGCAAAGCTGGTGAATGGTTTAGAGTGTAAGTCTTAGAAGGAGCAGATGAGGGAACTGGGGTTGTTTAGCCTGGAGAAAAGGAGGCTCAGGGAAGACCTTCTGACTCTCAACAATTCCCTCACAGGAGGCTGTAGCAAGCTGGGGGTCAGTCTGTTCTGACATGGAACAAGTGATAGGACAAGAGGAAATGGCCTCAAGTTGCACCAGGGCAGGTATATACTGGATATTAGGAAAAAAATTCTTCACAGAAAGGTTTGTAAATCCCTGTAACAGGCTGCCCAGGGAGGTGGTGGAGTCCCCATCCCTGGAGGGATTTAAAAGATGTGTAGATAGGGTGCTTAGGGATATGGTTTAGTGGTGACCTGTCAGGGCTAGGTTGAAATTGATCTTAAAGGTCTCTTCCAATCAGAATGATTCTATGATTCTGTATTAACAACAACTTTGGACAGTTATGAGTGAGGCTAGCCTCTCTTCAGAGATCAGTGCCTATGTTCTAGCAGTCTAAAATTCATTGATTCTTCTTGATTTTGCCCTGGGAACACATACGAATGTCATACAGTGGGGCACCCTAGACCTGTGGTGATGATTCCACTAAGCCACATAGGTGACAGGAGGTTGGCTTTCAAAACACCAGCCACAAGCTTGGCAATCCCCATGGCTGGCATTTCTACTGTTCAGTGCAGTCACCAGATTTAAAAGCTCTTACCTTTGCCTTGAGCATGACATTGAATATGGCAAAAATAAAAGCTGGAGAGTTCATTTGTCTCTCCCTTTACCCAACTCCAGGAGGCTGTCAGACAAACCATTGTAAAATCTACATAGATAAACTTGCATATAGAAATATGTAGGTATATAGAAATACAGGTTTATAGGCATATGGATATAATTTATTTACAAATATATATTATTGCATATACTTATTGATATAACAACACATAGATAAAACTATCTCTGGGCAAAGAAAGGAAGGAAAAGGAAAAAAATCACTGAGCACAAAGCAAAATCTTAGAGCAAATCCGGGCTTCACATCCTTGTAACAATAAAATAAAGTAATAGAAACAGCTGACTTCACCTTTTGCTGTGATTATGTGGGGCAGTCAGCACCAATTTTGAAAACTGTTTGATTTTTTTTCTAAAAATAACCTTCAGGGTCACTTTTAATCAAGTCCAAATGGCCAAGTCTCTGTGTTAGTAATTCTCTTATAAATAAAATTTGACGGGGATACCTTCAAAACCAGCATCCAAGCATTTAAACAAGTTGTGTCAAACTCAGTTCTGACTCCAGCCTTGTGAATCATTGCCAAATATCACACGGCTTCATGGCCTAATCCTCTGAAGAGATATCTAATGCTGTGTAAATCTGTGTCAGGAGGACAAGAGCACCTGTGATGTGTTTCAGGGTGACATTTACAGCACACTAAAGAAAATGGTAACCCTCTCAGATCCAAAGTCTGGTCTTGCAGGATTTGAACAGAACATCTGCCTTGAGAAAAAGGGGAGTTATAGGATGTAAAGCTGAGGTGAGGGAGGAAGCATGCAGGTGCACAAACCAAGGCAGTGTGAAAACCTTGACAGGATCTGACTTTCAGTCCTTGTGGTGGAAGCTAGCAAAGGATGTTGGGTGTTCCGTATTTGATTAATTTTCTTTTAAATCTCTACGTTCATTTTACAAATAGTATGTAGTGTATGGATGTCTGTCTCCAGGCATGCTATCACTGAGCTGCTTTTCTTACACCTCCAGCCTTTCTGGATAGTAAGCTCAAAGGTTTTTTGGGGTAAGGCTGTCTGCAGTAAACACCCCCAAAGACATAAGAATGTGGCACAGTGTTACTTCTACCATGGTATCTCAATGACACTAGTTATATTACAGTTTAAAGGTGACTTATTTGAATTACTTTAGTATAGAAGTATGTATGCTGTGCATTTGCTTACTGCTATCAGGCAAATCCTTCAGGCCTTTCCCATTTTTTAGGCAACATTAAATCCTTGGGGAAAGGGAAGGAAAGGAGAAGGCTTTGGACTGTATGTTAATGCAACTTCAGAGTACAGGATGAAATCAAGGCTGGTTAGAAATAGGGAAGATGGAAAATGGGCACTGCCACAGTTTGGAAGCATCGGTGAGTTTAAGGTGGTTTTTAAGTCAAATGCAGATTTTCATCTTTAACTGGGAGCATTGACTGAGAGGATTTGGGTGAAAGAAGCATGTCAAACCTATAGCATTACATACTTGAAAATAACTTCTTAGGCATGCTCATCTCACAGGTTCAGCTCTGCTTTCTTAGAGCTGGAAGCAGAAGCCTCCCAGTCTCTAAGGGGCCTAAGACATCAGACACTGAATCCCATTTGCCTGTCTACCGTGATGTTTTTATAACACACCCACCACTAAAATGCTCAAGTGTTTATTAAGACCTTCCTTCTGCATCAACTGCTGAGTCTGTACACAGGAGGTGAACTTGTGTCACACCTTGTTAAAGAGTGACATGTTAAAGCATGCCAGTCAGTTTCTGTGCCACTTAGCTGTCTGCAGAGGTGGGCTGTCTTCTCTCGGCAGGCATCCAAACCACTGTATCCAGCCCAAGCTTAGTGTCTCTGAGACCTCCTGCCCTTAGGCTTGCTGTCACCCGCATGCCACAATAAAGCCATCAATAGGTAAATAATTTAACAAATTGGGCAAGTTTTACAAAGATGCTTTGCTGTGCAGACAGCTCTTGTATATGAGTGAATGCATATTCAGTAGACAAGTTGCTTCATAGATGACACTACTGTGTGACTTTGGGGACTAGGCTCATTTTATCCTGCTTTATCACAAACCTCCTGACTGATTTTGGGCTGGTCATCCAGCAGTGCAGTTCAGAGGAAAAATGATCCCATGCTAAAATGAAAGGGAAGGTTTCCCACCAGACCCATCTTGTCTTCATGAGGGAGCCCATTAAACACCTATTTTTCTACATAGTGTAGAAGAATCCCTGGTTTTAGATTTAGCTACTATCTTTAAAATGGCAATAAAGCATACTCCTTCCAGATAAGCTTTGCACACTCACATTGGTGAGTGTGAAACAATCCAATACTATGGTAATTGGGCATGTGAAAACAGCTAAAGTAAAATGGGACTAAGGGAACTGTGATGAATAATATGCACAGGTCTCTCTCTTCTAAGAAAATAATTTATAATACGTGGCAATTAATTTTGGTTCTGTTTTTCAATACATGCAAATTGGCATGATGCCTATGGTGTTGGAAAGCTGTTTCTCACTCCCTGCTCACTAAGAATTCAGGCTGCGAACACTGATTTGAAGACACAAAACTCAGTTGTTCCACATGACTGTTAATCTGACCTGTAATCTCCATGCCATGAGTTCATCCAGACTCCTGTGACGGATAATATCCACATTTCTGACCAACTGGGCACTATAAAAGCTCTGAGAAGATGAAGAGTATTGGAACCCCTCCATGCTGGCTCCTGATTTGGAAATAGATAGTTTATTTCAAAAAAACAGTCTTCGAAAGGGATGAAATTCAACACTGAGCACCTGTCAAGTTTCCTTCTCAAAAAAAAAAGAGTGGAAAAATGCAGAATCAAAGAGTCATGCACATCATTCTTTTAGAGTCTATGGTATAAAGTCATGTCTATCAGCAATCTAGAAGACTTGTTTCTAATCAGTAAGTTTAAGATTAGTAATTGAATGGTTATGCTAAAATCTTTTCTCTCTGCTGGAAATGGTTAGATATTACAGGTGCTTTCATCTAGAAAGCCCTAAATTATAACACTTACGTGACTCATTTTTTTCAATAGTGGAAGATACACACACTTTGAGGGGTGTAGAGGAAACCTACAGCATGGGTGTCTCAGAGAGGTGGTTTTGTAACGGTGATCTCCTTTCTCATACTCTTTTTGCAAGCTGACATCAAGAGCATTTCTGTGTGCTTAGTTGAAAGAAAAATGACAACTTTGAATGTCTGTATTTCTAGATATTTTGCATTAAAGTGGAAACAGAAGTTTTGTGAGTTGGTAAGAGTTCTGTATATGTGTTGATGTAAAAAAAAAAATCTCATTTTTTACTGTGTTGGTTTGATTTAATGACTTCCATTTAAGGTTATTTTTTTTCCCACTGTTCCACTAATCAACAGTTTCTTTTCAGGAAGGAAATTCAGAAGAGAAGGGAAGTGGCAGGAGCATACTAACAGATTGGATTTGTGCCTTGTGTCTCCATACAGGTCTCTTTAATAAGCCTCATCGCCAATACACTTGGATACTCTGAGATGGGTCCCATTAAATCCCTCAGGACCCTCCGAGCTCTGCGACCATTAAGAGCATTGTCACGATTTGAAGGGATGAGGGTAAGAGTATATAAGCATTATCATACATATAAGTATATAAGCATTGATCAAAGTTAAACTGTGTGACATCAAGCCTGTAACAAGGGACAACAGCACGTGGTTGTTGTCTTCTTTTTGTCTGTCAAAGGAAATGAATGACAATGCTGTATCAAAACAACAAAATCAGAAATCCTTTCTTTGTCTTGATTGCAATTGTATCATTACAGCTTTATCCTCTGGTGGATTTAATGATAAACTAATACTGCTGCTTAACTTGTCATACTGTGCTTTAAAAACCAGCTCTTTGGTTGAGGAAGCATCTGGCTAACAATTACCTCTCAATTATAAGGTATATCAGGGGAATAACCAAGCTACAAGTTTTCTCCCTGCTTTTGACAGGTATTAAAATGAGTCTGACTTGGACAGTTCTTAAGGACTTTCTCACTAATAATTAAAGCATAAATCAGAATTTCTAGAGCTAGGGAAAGCAAATGAATGAATATATAAAATCTTTCCTTTGAACTGATTTCAGTTTCAATGTGGAATGTCAGGATTAATACACTGTAGCTTGTGTTTGTCGCTTCATCTTGTGCATCCATCTCTTTTCTTTCTGCATTCCTTTGCCAGCAGGGCTATATCCACACAGCATACCTCTCTATTTGTTAAGCCTACCTGCTGTACTAATCAATTATTCTCTAGATAAGCACTTTATTTAAATCCTTGCACCATGCGTGACTTGCATATGGTAACTGTGTTCTGTATGAGCTGAGGTTACTGCTAATCTTGCAGATTGCATAGCAAAATAAAGCAAATCTGTGTTAAAATCAAACATAGAACAATTTACATTGTTTGACTATCCCAAATAGCTGCACTAGGCCAACAAAAATGCTACAGCTTTGATACTGAGGTATATTCAAGGTAAAGCTTTCCTGTAGACAAAATTTTGTTACAAATCATCAGACCCTAGGTTGTGTAGTTCAATGCACTGAGCACCTAGCAATTAACAGTTCTGATTGCACTGCCCTTGCAGTAAGACAGACTGAGGCTAGAGAGCCTAACCACTGAGATGACCCAAGAATTACAGTAATAGAGCAACTTAGGAAAACCCTCTGCCCATACTTTGCCTCTTCTGTGGATGACCAGAACTGGGGATCTATGGCTTTGTCCCACAGACCTTGTGATTATGCGTATCACATTAATTTTGTGGATGAAGATCACACAGATACGGTTGCAGACCACTCTCCTCCATGTCAGTACTAGGACAAAAGGATTCAAAAGGCTCTATTTATTTGAGCACCCAAACCTGAATTGTTTTGTTCACGAAACAAATCTCTTTTCTGTAGTGCCCAACAATAGGATGAGGAACAATGGGTATAACCTGGAGCATAGAAGGTTCCACCTCATCATGAGGAGAAACTTCTTTACTGTGAGGGTAATGGAGCACTGGAACAGGCTGCCCAGAGAGGCTGTGGAGTCTCCTTCTCTAGACACTTTGAAGACCTGCCTGGATCTGTTCCTGTGTGGCCTGCCCTGGGTATTCCTGCATTGGCAGAGGGGATGGACTCGATGATCTCTAGAGGTCCCTTCCAACCCCTACCATTCTATGATTCTATGAAACTCTTCTCAGCAAACACAGGCAATATTTTAAAAGGTCATTCACAAAATACACCAAAAGCAAACCACAGATCCTCAGCTATCACAAAGTGTTGTTGCACTATTGACATTAATTAAAGCTCTCATTCCTAGGTCATCTGATGATCTCACTCTAAGGCTTAATTAAACATTTGCAAATTGAGCAAAAGTTGATATCAGCAAAAGCTGAACTAGTTTAACTATGAGAATGATTTGTGTACGGATTCTCTCAAATCAATTTAAATCTGGCTTATGAAGGCTTAATTTTTACTGGTGACTTTGCAAGTTCAAGTGAAACTCCTCTAGCATATTCTAAGAATGTTCACTCATGTCTTTGCATCAGTTTAACTAAATTAGATTCAAGGTCGGATTGGATGGGGTTTTGATCAATCTGATCTAATGGAAGTGTCCCTGCCCATGGCAGGGTGGTTGGAACTAGACGATCTTTAAGGTCCCTTCCAAAAAAGTCATTCTAGGATTCAATGATTCAAATCTGAAAAGCAGTGGGAAGAGTAGCCCAAAGCATCAGAATACTGAGACTGAAATAGGAAAGAAATAAGGTGAAAAAGTTCTTATCTCTATCTGAGGACAGCAAAAGGTTGGCTTGGTGGAGATCTCAAGTGGTGTAGATGCATCAAGCCATCACGTTTTCTTCCTAACATGCTCAGACTTCTAGGCCATCCTGGTCCCTGACTCAACATCCCTTTTCTTGCCTGTGCCATTGCTGCTGCTGAAATATATTCAGTCATTCTGAGCTATTGGAGATAGTGAATTAGCTTGTAAACTATGATAAAGTGTAATTGAGAATACGTGCTATTGGAAAATCAAATCATTTTATTTTTAGTTTGTCTAACCACACTTAACACGACTAGGGACAGTTAGACCTTTCATTATTAGGAGTTCATATGCTCCAAAATGCACAGGAAAATTGCCAGCACAGTGATAGATTAAATAATGATCATGTTGAGAAGCAAACACTGACAGTAAGAAAATAATAATTGTTTGCTCTATTATAATGTCTTTTTCTTGAATAACTGAAAGAGCTCTGCATGGCTAGAACAGGAGCAAGAAAGTTCTCATACTGCAGTAAGACACTTACTTCATTGATGCTGTATCTAAATTTTGGAAACAGCTGGTCCTGAGGCAGAGGCACGGACTAACACTTGGATGACCAAAAGGACCTCTTGCCATCAGACTTTAGTCCTTTCCCTGTCCAACAGGCTGGAACCTGTCTGAGTTTGACACAAGCCTCAGCAGCAAACAGCCCATGAGAAGTCTGCAAAATAAGGCTGAACTGTTGCTATCCTGCCTCTCTGTCCTCCCAAAAGACCCCAGTAAGACCAGTATGCTACCCAACAGTTACTTTAAACCCCGGAGGCTTCCATGCATGTGTTACCACCCTGCCTCACCCACTGCTTTCCAGGCCATAATAAATTAACTTAGGTCTGCCTGTCCTGAATCATGAAGTCTCCCACGTTTCCTTATTGTTGTCCATCAGGGAATTATTTCAGAGGTTCCACTTCCCTGCAAGTTTCTTTCCAGCAAAGGAGGTTATTGTAGTATTTTAAAAGGATAAGTGGGATGATGATAGGCTATTTAATGTGAAAATGATACTAGGCAAAGTCATGGTGAGGCTGCTACATGATACATGCTGGAAAGAAATAGCATAATTAATGCTAGTTAGCATGATTTCATGGGAGTAGTTCTTGTAAAACTGATACGGTCCTTTGATTTGATTACAAATTATGCTGCTGATGGTAACTGTGCTGATATAATATCCTTAGATTTCAGAGAGGAATCTGATACCATGGGACATGGTGATGAAAACACGAGCTTTGTACAAAGCCAAGTAAAGATATTTTAAATTAATTTTAAATGGGTGATAGATCTCAAAAAGTAATGGCAAACAGTGTTGACATGTAAATTCAGTGATGTGTGTCTCAGGTGAGGGATCCTTCAGGATAAGAACTGTCCTTAATCTGGACTTTAATAGCATTTGGAAGAAAATAGAAAATCTTTTCTGACAACACACAAAGTGAGCGGAGTCGTAAGTGATATTACAGATAAGGGAATTATACTGACTGATCTGGATCACAGTGAAGAACAAATCAGTTGTACAACATGCATTTTAATAAGACCACATACATCATTCACCTCGGGAGGAGGAAAGTAGGTCACTCTGGGGGATATTTCTTGGAAAACAGCAGCTGAGAAGGACTTAGGGATCAGGGTGACTATTCAACAGGACACAAGCTTTTGGGAAGGTCCAATAAATGAGGGGACTGTTACCATCCCTCAGTATGTAGGGAAATAATCCAGCAAGCAGAGGGTGAGGGCAGTGCTTCAACACTGTAATGCCACCAAACTGCTGGAAATGGGGTGCTAGAAGTGGGAAAGTCTCTGCAGGGAGCTACAAGTGTGGTCAGAAATCTGAAGGAACCACAACAGTTAGAAGGAAGCTCTGGTTTTTATAATTACCCCAAGCAATGTTCAGGGGTACCTCACCTGCAGTGAGGACAGGAATGCTGGGAGAAGATACCAAATAGCAGAATGAGTTCAAGAAATTCAACCTAAAAATACAACACCTGTTTTTAGTGGTGAAGACAGAGGATACCAGGAGTAGATCAGAATAAGATTTAGTAATAAAATTTTTGTCCATTATTTGACATCATGACACTTGTAAATTAAATGTCATTGAAAAAACAAAAAAAACTATGCCCAGGCTTGGCTGGGAGTTACAGCCTGGACCTGAAATTACTGCAGGAAGTCTGGTGGGCTCTGTTGTAACAAAGCGAGGATTAACACGTGGTGCAAGTCTGTTTCTGGATTTACAATCTTAATCAGTTTTGGCTGAAGAAGTGGCCCATGAGATCGGGAGAGCTGGGGGCCAGACACCATGGTGGATTGGGGCAGTGGGTGGCTCAGTTTCTACGCTATACCTAAAGAAGTCAACAGGAAGGTGGTTACACCTGTAAAGGTATTGATGGAAATGAAGGGGTGTGAAATCTTTTCTTATACATATATGTTATGGCTATATATGTTACTATTCCTAGATGCAGCAGAAATTCAGCCCTTTCCATGGCAAGGTTTGCAGCTGGACTTTTAACATGTATTTATAATAATAACTTGCCTTTATGTATCCAGGTCTTTAACTCCTCTCACTTGTCTCAGTGCAAATCAAGAATGCATCCAGCAGGCCAAATGGCATCACGCTGGTGTAAGAGCAGAAGCAGTGAGAGAAGAATAAAGCCCCATGTAAATAATTAATTTGGAGAGGTGTTGCAGCATTTGCTCCAGCCTCACGTCATGTTTTGTTATCTACAAGCCATTGAACATAATGCAGCAGAAGGGAAAAAGCAAGATGCAGGCACAGCCATCACCTGGTCTGCTGAAGCCTGGATGTCTGTGTCCCATCACAGAGCTCTCGGGTGGGAGCTGGGTTCAGCAGCATATGTAACATAAGTGCAGTGGCTTTGTGCTGGCACAGATCAAAACTGAATAAAAGTCTTGTCCCTCACAGCAGCAAATGAAAGCTACTTTGACAAGGGACGAAGCTATAGCCAAATAAGCCCTTGATCTGGTAATTATTTGACAATTTGGTTAACACAGTAAATTTGGTCTTAAAAGAACCAAGTTAGAAATTGATTAACATTCAAAACTGGAAGATAAAATTAGGGAAAAAAAAGAAAAAAAGAAAAGAAAGAAAGAAAGAAATTGAAAAGTCATCAGGAATAGGCCTATACAGACAAAAATAAATAAATAAATAAATTGGTCAAGCAGCTTTTCCTGTGTGGAAATTAGCTTCATTCATAAAGGCACAAAATATAAATCTGGATTTTGAAAGATTTACATAATTTTGTATTGTATATTGTAGATGAAGCTGCTGCTATACATGCATGAAACCCATTTTACTCTCCCGGGTATTTTTTCTTCCTCAGCAATGCAAAAACTGATGGCAAAAATGAATGTTACATTATTAGCTTGTCAGAAAATTGGACACTAATACAAGAGAAAACAAGAGCTGACATTTTCCATAATCAGATTCACAATTGAATAAAATTTAATTTTTATGGATCAATATCACCTTGTCTCGGTTTCAGAAATGTAGATGGAGAAAGGGAAGAGCTTAGTGTCTGCCTACCAGATTTTAATCTCCAAAGCACGAGACAGAGATGGAGACAAATCCATGTCGTGGGGCTGGTTCTGTAGCAATGCTGTCAGGCAGCTTTGCCCGGACCGTGCAATGGCAGCATCTTGAAAAGCTGTTAATATTGAAAAGCCTTGTTGACATAGGAAAGGAAAAACTACATTTTCTGATGGTGTTCTTCCCTCAGAAAATGTCTTTAGTATAACATTTGGCATGAATAAACATCTTCCTGCTCAAAACAGTAAATGATGTGCATCTTGCCTCACTGATGTACTGCTATTGTCATGCTGCAGTCAAACCTGGCATCTGTGGAGGGTCTGTAGATGTTCTGACCTTTATTTCTTTTGCGTGGTTTCAGAATGGTGTCTGTTGCCAGTGCCATCGTTCCCACACCTTACAAACTCCTTTTGGTTTTCATCTGTGTGCATGATTTTACACAGGGGTTTACAGTGCTGCCTGGCTTGGCGTGTAGGAACTTTCCAGCATGCCATGGGAGAATACAGTGCATTTTTTTCTTAAATTAGAAGGGTTTCACTGTATTAATCATGCATACTGCTCAGACAGGGAAAGCTGGCTTAGTACAGTATGTCTCAATCAGTTATTATTTAAATAAGCAAAATTTATCACAGCTAGAGTTCATATGCCAAGGACTATGGAGTCAGAAATCTTTTCTTGTCTCTTTTGAGACTCTGGTGTACCCCAGCCATTTCCAACGCATTGTGTGGTTCTGAGGGAGAGTTTGATTGAAGTGTATTATCTAGTAGGATCTGAGAGGTCAAGATGACTTCACAGATTGCTTCTGAATTAAAAGATTCCCCTTGAAAAAAACATCATCCCATGGGTAGGATGCCAGCAGATTAGCTCTTCAATTACAAAAAGAAAAGAATAATCATGTGTGAAGCATTTAATGGTGGTCTGGCTTTTTAGGTAGTGTCAGTAGTTACCACCTGTCACCATGTGAAGGTTCAGCCTAGGTAATCAAGGGTGCACAACAGCTCGTTAGCAAAGTGTCTGTGTAAGTGCTGACATTAATTCTGCGTTTCCTCTCCTGTTTCCCCCTAGGTGGTTGTCAATGCCCTCGTGGGAGCCATCCCTTCCATCATGAATGTTCTGCTTGTCTGCCTCATCTTCTGGCTCATCTTCAGCATCATGGGAGTGAACCTCTTTGCTGGGAAGTTTGGGAAGTGCATTAATAAGACAGAAGGAGATATGCCTTTAGACTCTAAAATAATTAACAACATGAGTGACTGTATACTCTATAATGTGTCAGGCACATTTTACTGGACAAAAGTTAAAGTTAACTTTGATAATGTTGGTGCTGGGTACCTGGCTCTTCTACAAGTGGTAAGTGTGACCACCAGTAACTAATTGGCAAATGTTGCTTGTTCCCATTGTTCGTTCCCATCAATTTAAAGGCTCAGGTTAAGCTCTGTTTTTCTGGGGTTTTCAGCCTCACCCATCAGGGCAATGCCTTTCCTCAAGTGTAAATGAGTCACAGTGGGCATATTCATTTGACCTAGAGGTATTTATGGAAGCTTCTGGTTTTAATTTGATTTTCTAGTGCATCACTAATATAGTCTTCTGGGAGGTGATTGGACTATTGAGGTGAATTAAGGACCATTTTGTCAATATTGTAATCCAGAACAAAGATCAGTTCCAAGAAAGGAAAAGTCATGGTCAAGGAGAACTGTTCATGCAAAGTGCCCTGGCCACCATGAACATGGGACACCTGGGACCTCACTATACCCTGTTGGGAAAAAATGAAGTTGTAGTGCCTTCAGTTACTCAGACATTATTGCATAAAGCTGTAGTCACAGAGGAATCTTAATTTACAGTCGTAGTATCATAGAATTGTTTAGGTTGGAAAAGACTTCTAACATCAAGTCCAACCATTAACCTAACTCTACCATGTCCACTGTTAAAACATGTCCCTAAGCACCATGTCTAAATGACTTTTAAACAAATCCAGGGATCGTGATTCAGCCACTTCCCTGGGCAGGCTGTCCCAGTGCTTGACAACCCTTTCAGTGGAGAAATATTTCCTAATGGGTGAGGACTGCTCACCTTGCATGGACATGTTTAAGAAGGACACCGATGCCTCTCATTCTGGTTCCTCAACTAATTTCCACCTCCTAAACATAATAAGTCAGATTGCACCTAACTATGAAGCGTGGTGGTGATTAGATTACTGTAACTTTATACAGCCTGGTCTCTCTGGAAAAGTGGCAAGAGCGTATCAGAGACTGCTGAGGTTCAAAGCTGATGGCAATATTTGATCTATAAAGATAGAAGTAAGCATTTAACAGCCATTTTCATCAGCAAATGTAAATCATGGATAAGCAGGTTGTATTCACTGAGATTTATTGTGTTGTGACACAGCACAACCTAATGCATAGAACCACATGAGACTCCATCTTCTTGTCCAGGCTCTGCTGCTGGACTGCTGAATGATTTTAGACAAATTGCTTTGTGTTTCAATTCCATGAAGCCCTAATGTAAAGTAATGGTAAAGATACCTATTTCTGTTGTTTCTAATTTGCTCTGAAACCTAGTGATGACAGGGGCTGGATAAGCACTGGGAGTGTTTGCAGTGTTACATTTTATGTATGCAGAGTTAAACGAGTCCCTCACTGCATCCTTGGACAGGGAGGTTACTTTCTTGAATGGCCTGTAATGGCATTCCTTGCTTCTGGGATAAAAACTTGCATGCTGGCAGCTCAATTCAGTTGTCACATAGAGACATCCACCCTTTGCAATGCAGTAGGATACTTCCCCGGGCCCCACCAAGACTGCATGAGTGTCCCACAGGTCCCCATCAGATCTGCCAGCCCTTCTCCATCCCGTGATGCAAGTTTGCTTTCTCCATTAAGTAGTTTTTCTCTCTTCCAGAAATGCCTACCCTTATGTATTCTGTTCCTGGTACCATACACTTGAATTTTACGTCTTCTGACCACTGTCCATCAACTCTTTGCTTTCAGACCCTCTGGAAAGCAGAAAGGTTAGAAAGGTCACAACCACATTTGTCTCTTTCCATGACAAAAAGCTGACTTGCTGAGACCAAGAGCTTTTATCTTTTGCGTGTAATTAGGATATTCAGCTCACCCGTGCAGGGTAGGTTAATTCACTTTGAATGTCTTTAATTAGGTTTTCCATTCTATACAGTGCTTTTTTTGTCTTTTGTTTAAACATACAATCGAGCTGAGCAAAAATTTCCATTTTTAAAATATTATGTCTTGCCTGAAACTTCTAATCTCCTCCATGGCTGTGTAACAGATGCCTAGCTTGGTGAAAAAGCTCCATTAAAATAGTAGTTATTCCTTCAACATGTATTTTATAAGACTCAAGCTCCAGCTTTCTGAAAATATGCAATTTTTTCATAAATTGGCATTGCCTAAGGAGTATCCTGAAGCATTTCCTTGTAGTGCTCTGCAGTATCAGTTCCTGAGCAGTTGGCCCTGGTGATTCTGGTTGTATTCAACAAGTGAGACAGCCTTCTGTTGAGATCAGTGATGGCAGAAGAACCATAACTAGCCGTAAGGTGGATTTCAACACATTCATGAAGACACAGTCTAGTATTGCTGTTTTCCAGCTGAAAATGGACTTGATGACCCTGCAGGTTTCTTTCAAACCCGTGATCCTGTATTGCCTAGCAGAGGAGTAGATTTTCCAGTTGTAGAAGTACAAAAGAAGTGCCATAAATGTAGAGTCTGTGCAGGCTGGACAAACTGATTATGGCAGGAAATGAGGGAGCCCTAAAACCTTGCTCAGCTTCTATGGCAGGTGCTGGCTGCTTCTTCCAGGAGGAAGGGCAGGAGCCAGATGCCATTAGGGATTGATTTTAACTTTCAACCTGCACTTGGAGCTCTTGTATCTGCTGCTAACAACAGTCTTAGGCAATAAAGTGTCAAGATGACACCCACAGAGAAGAGGCCCAAACATCTGGATCTCCTTTGCCAGACTCCAGCCAAGAAGTGTCAGTTACAGGTGCACCTTGCCAAATATCTTCCATATGGGGTCACATTTCACGAGCAAACTATCGTAGGAATTGTAGGGGATCAGCTAACAGCTCAGCTCTTCTAAAGAGGCAGACACACTCATACATCTTTGTGCACGCTGCGACTGTGTAGCTATGATGAGATAAGCATCTTAGAACCCTCTGGGATCCACAAAAGGAGCTTTTAAGTGGGACTTGTCTTTTGACTGTTGCCATTTTCAGCTGCTGCAATGCACTCTTTAAGCAACTCTGAAGTTACTTTTGGATGCCTGAATGTGTCTGAAAATCCAAACAAATCTGTCTGCCTAATGTTCTGTCTTCGCTTCTACAGCATCCTTGAAAGAAATTAGAATCTGCTACTATGGGAACTTCAAGGCTTACTACTCTCCAGAGGCAAACTTTCCAACAATGTAGTGGAGAACTACGTGAAACTTCACGCAAATACCCTTTGCTCTTTTCCCACCGTATTTAGGATCCATCCTGTTGTTCTGAAGATGCCTCTTTGAATTATTAAGTCTGAGAAAATGTTCATGTGAAGTGGTCAGTCAAGTTTCAGGCTTCTCCAACTAACAAACAAGCTGCCTCACAACAGATTGCTAAGATAGGAGGTAGTCCCACTCTACAATGCCCCATTCAGGAAGAAAAAAAGACATTTATTATCATGACTTTTTAACTTGCAAGGATGATTCACTGGCCTGGGGATTTAACACCTTTAGTCTATTGGGAAAAAAAATATTGCTGCAACCCAGTGCTTCAGTAATGCTTTTTCTGTATTCCCAGAACTGCTTTGCAGGTCACAGCACTTGTGTTCTATAAATCTGTATTGGAGATGAAAAAAGAAGTATCTTAAATTTCCAATAGGAGTTTTGCATTTCCCTTGCAGAATCCTTCCCTCCATGTTATGATCACCACCACTTATTTCTTTGCAAAGTATCTTGAAATTTCAGCAATCTATTGAAGAACACCAAGAAAACAAGTGGTCTCTCACATGGCATCTGGCTTGCTTGGAAAAGTTCTCACTGGATGGGAACAGACTTCCATCTACTATGTCCTTCAACTCTTTGTCACTCTGGGACTCCAGATAAGGAATGGGAAGATAACAAAAGTACTCCAATACCAGTACAGCCATCAGGAGCTGTAGAGTTACATCAGCCCCCTCATGCCAGGTTTAAGTCATGACTGAGCTCATAAATCAGCTACAAAATGGTCATGAGACGGTAGCATGTGTCTGAAGTTACTGAGTTACATGATCTCCTGCACTTCTGTAAACTGTAATGCTAGATTTTATTTTCACTGTGGATGCAAAATGTGCAAGAAATCTGTGCTTCTGAACAAATCCTAAATTGCTAGATTTCTCCATATGTCCAAAGATGAGGAGTAAGCATTATTTCCATGAGGAGTTACTGGTGGAAACTCAAGGGGACCAGAGGCAGTTACCTTGGAGCCCATGCAGCCCAGGGCAGTGCAGCCCTTTGGGGTGCTCTGGTGGGTCCAGTGCTCAGTGGTGGTTGTGTCGTCATGTGTGTGTGTCCAGCAAATTGTCTTAACACAAACTAAACATAAACCAAATATCCTGCATAAAATTACTGCTACGGCAAATGGAACAAACTGAAAAATTCAACAGAAGAACCAGCAGATAGTGGAGTTAGCATAGACAACTTAAATATATGTGGTTTAGCTGTACTGGTGGTGGCTCTGTTGTAGCTTTCAGTAGTTTCTCTCACCCATAATAATGCTTAAAGAAGTGTTTCAGAAATGTGAAGAATTTGGTTTATTTTAAGGCACCATTTGGTTATACAATAAATGGTTTGAGGGCAGCTAGTGTATTCCCACCTATCCTTCTCCTCACTAATTTCCTGCATTGCAGCTCTAACCACCAGTCAAATAACAAAATGTAATCCCATCCCAAAACGAGTTTATTGGTTGATAATCTCATCACATGACAATTTCAGTAGAAAACGGTGTTTCTCTGGATAGCTTCCAGGCAGGATAATATCACAAACACTCCCATGAAGATTTTGTCACTTCCTTATCCAGAGTGTAAGTGGTTACTAATTCCAGATAAATAATTTCTTTCCCCAGTGTTGTATTTCTTTCATTCTCAGTATCTTTTACCCTCTGCAGATGAAGTGTCCAGGGAAGCTTTCCAGAAGCCCCATGGATTTTTAGTTCTCTTACATCTGGGCAACTGGGAAAAATAGAAAATGACAGTACTTCATTCTCTTAATATTTATTTTTGTCAGATCATTTTTCTTCTGTTATCACTATAAACCACTGTGTCTTGCAGTACAGTCTCTTGTCTCTGTACTACCCATTGAGGGGTAAAACAGCTACTCAAGAGAAAAGATTGCCTCACAAGTGTGAGAAAAGTACAGGCTAAAATCATGTTATTTTGTGCCACAGGGAAGGGATTTCTTGTTTTATCCTGTCCACCATTCCTGAACAGCACTTTGAGCTGGGAGCTGCAAGTGCCTGTAATGACACCAGAAAATCTTTCAACAGATTAGAAGGAGAACAGCAAGAAAAGACAATATTAGAACAGTTAAGGAGGATTGGTACAACAGGTTCAAATAATGGCTTGTTTCAATAACACTGCTGATCATTCCTGTAAACTCTTTACATCTAAAGTATTTTTTACCATACGGTACCATGGAATAGATTTACCAAAGGGTTCTGATTTGAGGGGTTTAATCTGTTTCAACCAGTAGATAAAAATGAATTCAACCTTTCAAAATTTATTTTCTATATCCTTTCATGAGAAATATCATTAACCTCTTGTACAACATTTTCCTTTGGCTCAGTAGCCTTCAGAGGGAAATGGGAAGGCAACGTCACCTCCAGGAGTTAATTTAATCATAGAGAGTGAGTAATGGAGTATTTCTACAACTGGTGGATGTACCTAGCTCAACACAAATGTCTGGGTTTTACCTGGGAACCACTGGCTAAAATCTTATTAGCATTATCTGGAATTACGTGCCTACACACCGGGAGAAAATTCAACCTAAGTGTCAGTAAGATGAAAAAAAAAAAAATTGGGTGTGGGTCTTTCATGCATGCTAGTGTAAATCTGATTAAATGAATAAATCTCAAAATCCCTCATCTGCTCACACTGATTTTAAATCTAAATGGGTCAGAAGTAAAATGAGAAACAACCCCAGAGAACTAATATTAAGACAATGTGGCCTGGGTCAGAGTTAGACCTAAAGCCAGGTATGTTTGGCATCAGGCTGTGTCTAATGAGAGGCAAACATTGAGAGAAAGGAGCCAGGGTTTTGCTACAGAATAGTAAAAATCACTTCTACCTATTTCTTCTAGGAGTATTGTCACTGCTCTTTCTCCATTGCAGGCTCCAGTAAAAGACACTGACATTTGTGGAATCCCTCGCTACTTAAATTGCTTAGAAAAAAAAAAAAAAATTAACCCCCCTGATTGAAAACCAAATAAAATTTGAACAGTAAAGTAGATTGAGTTTCCAGGGCCAGGTATGCAGCAGGGGTTGGTTGCCTTTGCTTCTTTAAAGTCAGATGAGATTTACCCTGTTTTAAAAGAGGGCAGAATCCAAACTTCAGAGGGATCCTACGACATAGTCACTGCCTGTTTTGGGTGGCATCCTCTCACCTGGTCTGAGACTTGTGTTGTCCTGTGTCACCGTATCTCTTCATCACTTGAAATTCTCAATGTCAAAACTTCAGAAGATTTAATCGCCTTGTTTTCTCTCCCTTTTAAAATTTCTTTTAAAAATCTTTTTAAAACTTCTGGCTTATCCATTTAAGTGAAAAAACCCCCCAGTAAGCGTGAGTGAGAGAATCCAGGAGAAAACCATTCTAGAATGATTTAAAATATCTAAATGAACATAAACTCGTGGATACAAATTGCTTTAAAGGAGAGGCAATTCATTAACTGTGAAGAACATGCTCAATATTGCATTTTGGAAACTCATCACAGAGATTATATCATCATTTCCAGATATACTTATTTAATATGCTTAATTATGTATTTTGTGGGGTTTTTTTCAGGCCACATTTAAAGGTTGGATGGATATTATGTATGCAGCGGTGGATTCACGAGAGGTAGGTCACAACAAGGAGATGAATCATTTCCTTTTCCATTTGCTTTTGCAGCACTCATGGTGTTTTACAGAAACAACAGCAAAAAGATACATGCAGGTTGCCAGTCCCTGGTTGAGACAGCAGCTGCAGAGCTTCTTTTTTGTGGTTGTTGTCGTCGTCGTTGTTACTGAAGCATCATGACCCTGAGATTAAAACAAATGTAGCCTTCAGCTCTACACAACTGATTTATCTGTTCATACTGCAGAACTCCCCACCTCCAGGGTGAGGTTGAGTCTAGCAAAAATCTGAGTTGTCATCTCTCTTTCTTCCACTCTTCCTGTTGGCTGATGTATTTTCCAAGAATCTAGCTTCTGATAATAGAACCTCTTTAAAAGCACTGGGCTTAAATTATATTCCCCTGTAACTCACATACTCAACCCTTCCTATATTTTCACATTCAGCAAGTTTCTTCTCTGCAACCAGCAGCTCCACTCAAGTTGGGTGGAGGAGCTTCTAGCACAAAAAGAGGCTGGGGTGAGCTTCTAGCTCTGGCTTGAGATGTGCTGGAGCTCTGGGTGCTGGTGACTGCCCAGTTCTCACCTGCATCCTGTTCAGCTCTCAGGTTTCCTAAAAAAAAAAAGAAAAAAAAGCTTTTCCCTTGCTACATCACATGTGGTTTGTTTATTTTTTATTGAAGGTCTCGTTGTCTCCTTTCCCTCTTTTAATAATATTAAAGGAACAAGATGACACTGATAAATTTTGAGATAGATAGCTGGTACTGGAAATTTGACAGGCTAAACTAAGTAACAGGGATAGAGCCCTAAATAAAGGAATAAGGGGTGGAAAGACCTCATGGCATCACAGGGGCCAAGAAGCACCTTTGCATAACATAGCTCATGGTGATTTATTTTTGCACTACATGTACATGTGTCCGCATCCCCCCTGCTGCTGAATGAAATGCATGGGTTACACATGAGAAAATACAGCATTTTGGGAAGTGTGAGCCTCTGGCATCCTGGTTAGATACCTGGAGCTGGTGGGGCAAATCAGAGCATTTTTGCCAAATGTGATTTGAGGCTATTAGGCTGCATTGCTCAGTTCTTCAGCAAGAGATCTTAGTCATTTCCACCCTTCATAAAAGAAAAAATATATTTCTAAACACAGTGCTTTTCAGCAGCATTTAATTATACTGCAATCATACTTTTGCTTTTTATAAGTACCATTAGTTCATATAAGATGAGAGATAATCAGGAAATTGATTCTTTTCCCCTTCTGGGTTCAGACTGAGAACATTTTATAAGGATTTGTTCTGAAGTTGCACTTTCTGGAGCAGTGTGATTGCTGTGGTAGAGTTGTGAAATGGAGCTGAAATGACCGTGGCATTGCAGATGCCAGTAGTAAACTTCAAACAGAGACTGAGGAGCTCTGACTCTGCTACTGGGAGTTACAGTCTTTTTCCTGTTCCATAATCTTTATTGCCAATGGACAGTTTTCTTTTAACTGCATTAATATTTTGATATGTGCAGAGATGGTGTCATTTTCCCATTTTCCCTTTTCCCTTCACAGTGTGAGGAGCAGCCTGAATGGGAATGTAATTTATACATGTACCTGTACTTTGTGATTTTCATCATCTTTGGGTCTTTCTTCACATTGAACCTCTTCATCGGTGTCATCATTGACAATTTCAACCAACAAAAGAAAAAGATAAGTAGTGCATATGCTACATGTCACCTTGTGATTGCTGCAGAGACCAGGGCAAAGGATAGATTTATAAGTTGTGGCTTTGCCATATTAGCCTCAAGATTAGCACTGACAGACCAGCTGCAAAAGTTGCCCTGCAGGACTCTCACAAAAGCACAGTTATTGCAGCCCCTAATGTCCCCATAAGATGATGATTCTTGAAAACACAGGCTTCAGGGATTATACTCCCCACAGAAAGCAGTGAAGCAGCTCCATGCAGACTGGATCTTGGCCACAGTATCTGCCACAGGGGCATAGACTGCCCTGGTGTCCCCCATGCTCAAACACCGCTGTCCTTCAGAGCCGTGCAGCCTGTTCTTAACCCATGGCCACCCTGCTGCAAGGTGCAGCCAGGGTCAGGGAGGAGCAGCCTGGCCTGAGAGCTGTTTCTCACTGCTTTGTAGGCTCTAAATAAAGGACTGAGGTTCTTATAGTTTTTCCTCTCACCCTGGACCTACTTCAAGTGCAGACAAAATCTGAGTCTTGCTCTTCTTTGGTCGCCTGCACTGCTCTGTCTCCTGCCCTTTGCCTCCATGCGATGAGCAGCTCTTAGCACTGCATCTCATCAAGTTCCTCTTAGATATTTTGATGAAAGCTACATGAAAAGTGAAATAAGGAAATAGAAGAGGATGCAGTCCTGAACTTTGGATGGGAGCAGTGCAGCTCTATTCATCAAAAGTAATAGCTTTGTTCTCACCTTATACTTAGGTGGCCAGGACATCTTTATGACAGAAGAACAGAAAAAGTATTATAATGCAATGAAAAAGCTGGGATCTAAGAAACCTCAAAAACCAATCCCAAGACCACTGGTAAGAATGGCATCATTCAGTTGAACTTCGGGTAATAATTGAATCTTTATTTAATAGAATAGAATAAATACAATTCAGTTTCCAGTGTAGGAAAGGTGATTGCTCCCAGATGAAAGCCACCTAGTATTTACATGTTTTGATTACGGACAATATTTGCAAGTCCAGTGACCTGTGGCACAAAATTCCTGCTGTTCTTCAATATTGACTAGAAGTCCCATTTACATATCTCACATATGCCAGTGGCCACATGTCTGCATTGAATGAATTCATTGCCACAGTCCAGGGCTTTTTCCAGTAGTTTCAAGAAACTTTAGGAGTAAATGAGAACTCGTATCGTACAACCATTGATCATCATCATTAAGTTGATGAAGTTCCAGTCAGAAGCAGTATATTGTCTATTTTCCTCTACTTTCTGATCAATTGGGAGACATGTCACCCTTTTGACATGGTTCAAATTTCCTAACTAAATCTTCTCCTTTCTTCCAGAACAAGTACCAAGGTTTTATTTTTGATGTTGTCTCAAAACAAGCCTTTGATGTCTCCATCATGATTCTCATCTGCCTTAACATGATTACCATGATGGTGGAAACGGATGACCAAAGTCAAGAAAAAGTGAATATCCTCCATAAAATCAACATGCTTTTTGTTGCCATCTTCACTGGAGAGTGCATCTTTAAAATGCTGGCTCTGAGGCACTACTACTTCACCAATGGCTGGAACATATTTGACTTTGTCGTCGTGATTCTGTCTATTGTAGGTAGGTGAACCTGGACCTTCACTCAGTTTCCAAACTTAAAAAGGCAGACATAATTAGAGAGTTAAAGGCTTCATACAATAATACTTTCAACTCAGAATTGAATCCTAAGCATATTTTTTTAATCTGTATTCATAACATAATATTGCCTAATGATAGTTTGTTTGATCAGCAAAATGATGAGGTTTATCACACCACAGTATTGGCTTCAGTGTACATTCAGTGGATCATGGTGATAAAACACAGTCCAGAACTGGCACCATGCATTTAATCCTGGTTCCACATAACAGCCAAAGACAGGGAAGTAGAAAAGGCAGGTGAAAAGAGCACGTGTCATTTGCTATTGTTTTGCTTTCACTTTTTATTACAACAGCATGAAGTCATCCTTCAGGGCAGGTTTGGGCCGGTGCAGTGAGAATGCCTGTTCTCAGCTCTGTTGTCATTAGAGCTCCACACCCCTCATACATCTGAAGGATGAAACAGAAAGACATCATTTTATGTTAATTTGTGCCTTTTGCTGTTCTGCAGCCCCAACCAGGGATAGTATGTTAGGTATGACAGAAGGGCAGGTCAGATGTGAATTTGAAATCCTGCCAGAAGAGTTTTCATTGGAGTTGGGAATAAAATAGCAACTGGAAGATGATCAACAGATCCAGTGAGCAGAAGGAACTCAGAAATTCATCTCTTCCAAAACAGTTTCCATTTTGAAGTAGGGAATAGGTAAATGAAAAAGTGCCATGTTAGGAAAACAGAGCCATCTTCTCACTGACTGATGCTCCTGTTGCTCTAAACTCTCTCTGGGGGACTGGGGAACAAGCAAGATCCCCGTGCTGGAGATCTCTGGTGCCCAGAGAGTAGCCTGGTGCTTTGAGGGCCTTGGACCACCTGGATTTCACAAATTTGGGTCACCCAGGTAACATAACTACCGTGCAGCTGTCATCGGAGCCTTGATGCTGGACACTTTGAATATGCCCATAGCAGCCAGTTAACCAGAGCTCTCACATTACCCATAGTGCTGCCCCATCATCAACCAGATTATTTCAGTATCAGAGGTATTGGGCCATGCCAGTGAGCTCTCTCCCAGGATGGGCTGGGAGACATGAGCTCACCACGGCTCAGTGCAGCCAGGGGCTGTTGGTTGGCACGAGACAATCTGCTCTGTTTCTGCAGGAAGAGTTTAGCTACAGGGATGCGAGCTCATTTCCTTCTAGTACAATCTTAGCCCTTAGTTCCCTTCCCAGCCCATCAGGGAAACTGGAAAATCTAATAAGCAACCAACCAAGTGGATTTCCAATAGAACCTGCACTGTTCTGATGGTGCCTCAGAAATCTAACAGACCCAGCCCACCAGTGTTTCAGGGCTGACTCGCTAACAGTTTACAGACAAAAATATTATCACATCAGAAAACTTCTGTCCAGCTACACTCAGGATAACTTTCTCAGGTGAGACGTGGCCAAAAAGCTGCAGATATCTGTGTCTTATGTGAGTCGATCCTGATTTCTCATTCCCAATAGATAAGCTTTCCCTTAATAAAACTGCTGCTATCATTAACACCTTTGCTTATAGTATCAACAAATTTGCATGGATTAAATGGGCAAGAAGACACTAATGACATCACCATTCCCTATACTGTGGGTCTGCCAATCTGGGGAACTGTTCATTGATTTTTTCCATAATCTCAACTGATTTAAAGGGAAGCCTGGGTTTATTCCCTGTGTTCTAACTTGCCATTTGTGTCTTTTCTTTTCAAGGCACCGTACTTTCTGACATCATCCAGAAATATTTCTTCTCTCCCACACTCTTCAGAGTCATTCGCTTGGCTCGGATTGGCCGGATCCTAAGACTCATCCGGGGAGCCAAAGGAATTCGAACTCTGCTTTTTGCCTTAATGATGTCCCTACCTGCTCTATTCAACATTGGCCTCTTGCTTTTTCTGGTCATGTTCATTTATGCCATTTTTGGCATGGCTAACTTTGCCTATGTGAAGATGGAACAAGGCATTGATGATATGTTCAACTTCCAAACCTTTGCTAACAGCATGCTCTGTCTCTTCCAAATCACCACGTCAGCTGGCTGGGATGGTCTTCTCAACCCTATTTTAAACACTGGGCCACCATATTGCGACCCAAACCTTCTGAATGCAAATGGTTCAAAGGGAGACTGTGGAAGCCCTGCTGTTGGAATTTTATTCTTTGTTACTTATATCATTATATCATTTCTCATTGTTGTAAACATGTATATAGCCATTATTTTAGAGAACTTCAGTGTAGCCACTGAGGAAAGTACAGAGCCTCTAAGCGAGGATGATTTTGATATGTTCTATGAAATCTGGGAGAAGTTTGACCCTGAAGCCACTCAGTTTATTGAGTATTCTGCACTTTCAGACTTTGCAGACGCGCTGTCAGAACCTTTGCGCATAGCGAAGCCAAACAAAATCAAACTCATAGCAATGGACCTGCCCATGGTCAGTGGAGACAGGATCCACTGCTTGGATATTTTGTTTGCTTTTACAAAAAGGGTGCTAGGAGAATCCGGAGAGATGGATGCCCTTAAAATACAGATGGAAGAAAAGTTCATGGCAGCGAATCCATCTAAGATCTCTTACGAACCGATTACAACGACTCTCAGAAGGAAACAAGAAGAGGTCTCCGCCATTGTCATCCAGCGGGCCTACAGGAGACATTTGTTTCGGCGCTCCATGAAGCAGGCATCTTACTTGTACCGGCACAGAACTTTTGACAGCAGCATCCTCGAGGACGATGCACCCGAGAAGGAGGGTCTTATTGCATTCATGATGAATGAAAACTACGGCAGGCCAATAGACAAATCAGAATCTCTGTCCTCGACATCTTTCCCTCCATCCTACGACAGCGTCACCAGAGGTACGAGTGATAACCTCCAGCTGAAGATCACGGACTCGAGCAAAAGTGATGAGGCTATAGATTGTCTTCTCTCGCCAGACAAGGATAAAGAATCAATTGTTTAAATGTTTGTTTAGAATGCTTTAAAATATTGTTTACAGAATGTAATGCTGTAACTACACAACGATTGAAGCAGCCTTCTTATTAAAAATTAGTTGCAAAAGAAACAATGGAGTTTTTACCCTTAACTACAGGAGTCTAATAAGTCATATAACCTTTGACCCTGCTCTTTTTGACTTGGCTCTATATTTATATTTATATATGCACAGGAAGAATCTTTGCAGGGTCATAGCTGTTATATCAACGGTGTGAATAAGAATATGCTAGACTGTAAAACAGTAAACACATTGTATATCTATCCACAGATAAAGCCTGGCTGTATACATTCATTTAAGGTCTTACTCATATTAGTGTGTTTACTTATGGCGATGTATGACCTTGCATTCTAAAAAGAAAAAAAACAAAAAAATATCACAGCTGCTGTAGCAAAATGTAACACTTACTGTATATGTTGTGAATGGTCTTTCATAAATTTATTATATTTGATATTTTTTTACTTAAAAAAAAAAAGGTCTCTTTTTCCATGGAGATTAATGATCCTTAACACTCATCATGAAGAACTCTGAGTCAAGGTAATAGGAACTTGTGGGATCCCCATTGCTTGAAGAGGAAAGTTGTTGCAAAGTAACCTATCAAATTAACAACATTTTAACTGTTTATTACACCAAGCCCTCCCTCTTGGGCCTTGCAACTGCTCATCAGCAGAAATAAAAAATATATTCAAACAAACAAAAACAAAACAAACAAACAAACAAAAAAAACACAAAAAAGAAGGGAATTATGTCAAAATATTAAGAGAAATGGCTTGTTCTGTTCTTCAGGAAGCTAGACAGTAATGGATACTGTTTGTAAAACTGTTAATAAAAGCACTAATTTTTTAGTATGTTTCAAGAATCTGCTTTGAATTAAACTGCAATCAAACTCGCCATAGAGGTAGTGCATCACGTTTCTGTGTAGTGCTCCAAAGCACCATCTATGCTGGTAAAGTTTCTGTTAAGGTAGTGGGATAGGTTATGTTTTCCCCAGGAACACTGAGCTAAGCAGCCTATTTGGAAACTCGGTGCATCAATATTATTCCAAAATTACTATTCCAACTGATATTACTACTGCTAGTCCTACAGCTATGCCAATTGGACCGTGCAGAACGGCTGCGACAGTGTGAGCAAGAAGGTGGGAGAGGAATTGCCTCTGGACCTGTATGTAAATTTTGAGGTTTTGAATCCTTTCTACTCAGTGTCTATCTTTCATTTTCTCCGATGGTACAGTTAGATTACTGGGGAAGGACAAGAAATACAGGAAGCGACAGAAAGAATCTACTAGAAAATAGATATATTCTCATTTGTGTAGGCAAAGTAATATTTACAGTTGATGTGTCCATCAGCTTCAGGCCAAAGAAATGACAATGGGGTGAAAGGTGGATGTGTGACAGTAGAAAAGTACTAGAGGTTTTATGCATTAACATAGATTATTATTTATTATTCAATTTTCAGCCTCTGTTGAATGTGAGAAAGTATTTAAGGAATATAGAGACAAGTCCATCATTATAGACAAGTTCTTTCTTTTTCACTTTCAGACTGATTGTATTTGGGTTTGGTTGGACTTTGTGGAAAATCTTGAGATTTCTGTAATGAGCCATTGCACTTTAAGGAAGAGTAATAGTGCTTTTCATCTTGGAGAAGCAAAGATATCAAGAATGTATTTCGGGTGTATTGTCATTGACATTTAGTTACATCCCAGGTTGTAAAGGAGTCAAAATCCACATGGGGTTGGGTAACAAGAATTAGAGCAACACGTCACAGTCGAGTTTATCTATGGCCATTGTTATCTGTCCTCTAAACAAGTCAGAACATGTGAAGACAACATGTCAAAAGGATGACAATGTATCAGTGTAAATATGGGCTAATGTATTCTCTCCATTCATTGAGAGGTGTCTCAGGCATTCACTCGAGAGTGTTCTATCAGTTAATTCAGAGGATTTGCCATCAGGATTCCTGGGGTCTATTCCTGATTCTTACTACATGATTTTTAGGCAAATAATTTAACCTATCTGTGCCTCAGTTTACCCATCTGTAAAATGGGGATAATAATACTTACCTACCTCACAGGGATGTTGTAAGACTTTCTGGTTGCAAAGTGCTATAAGGGAATGAAACATACTATATTAAGTATTATTATAATCATGCTCTTTTGCCCTTTTAACCCCATGTCTATGGTGTATAACATAGGGCTGTTCCTCTGGGCATTTTGTTGCCTTTAAATCTTGTATGTAATTAGATTCTAACTTAAGGGAACTACGCTTCGTTCCTTAAAGTGAAAGCACTCTTTATTCTTTCCTCCCTCTCCACCCCTCACCCACCCCAAAACCCCAAATTGCTTAAGGCTTCTCAAATTAGAGAAACTTTATACAGATTCCCTGTGTATTTATGCTGTAATGTTATTCTGACTGTACATATCACCCAGAAAGAGTATGCGATTTTTATATTTATATGCATATATATATACACACATAGTATATCTATACATATATATGTATCTTGTGAGTTTATAGAGTGGCTGACACTCAGAGGACACGACTTACTGATTAAAATGTTTTCTTCTCAATGGGATTTATTGATCATTAGCAACGAGCTGCTGCCTATAATGAAACTGTTTAATTAGAAAATAGTACATTCATTACTTGCTAAACAAGCATTTATTGGCTGACAACTGGTAAAATTATTTTCCTTTCAAAGCTTTACTATATTTAAAAAAAGAGGCAAATATACTAAGAGAATGGAGCTTTTCTTATGTGATTTTTTTTCACATACAATATAAACTGTTCAAAACCCAAGGAAAAAAACAGCCTGCACTCAGCAGTGCAGTGTTGGTCATGCTGGTTTAAAACTATTTTAATTATTTGAAACATATATTAGAAAATACTCAACTGATATTAAGAGTCAGGCCCAGTACTGAACAGGATGTAAGGCATGATTAGCTGGTCACTGATGATACTAGAGAAGAGCTGTTCCTCTGGTCATTTCACCCTTGTGTTGAACATTTTCTTGTCATTGCTGTGAGACCCTGAAGTATTGGTGCAATTATAAATGGTTCTGTCTTCTACCCAAAATCTGTAAAAAAAAAAAAAATCACAATGCAAAAAAAAATCTGCAAGAGGGTCTTAACTATAGATGTTTACAGTACAACTTTCTCAAACTGAATTGTAAATTACTTTCAAGACCTTTGTAACTGGAAGGTTGGTTTTCTATTGGGTTTTCTATTTTGTGGCACATTTCTTTAGAGCTGAAGAGGGAATGGTGTGTTTGTATGGTGTGCAGAACTCCCCTCAAAAACTCCAAATAACCTCAGTTGCAGATCTTAATTAATGGAGCTGCCGATCCAAATCTAGCAACGATAACAACCCCCTGGTGCAGTGATTTAGTTAAAGACACTAACTCAGTAGTTGGCCCACACTGTCTAAAAGCATGGTGAGTGCTACCATTTTTTTTCTGTTGATTTGTTCAATAAAGGCTACCACATGAATCACTCAAGCTACAAAAAGAGCAAGGAAAATATCAGCCAATATCATAGGACATATTAAGCTGTTTGTACTTGGAAAAATTCAAGTTTATTATGTTTCTTTATTAAATAAATAAGGATAACAAACATTTCCTGTGCCTTTTTTTTTTTTTTTTTTTCGGTTGGTTTTGGTTTTTTTTTGTTTTGATTTGATTATTTTATAAACATTTTATGTTATTATTTCTCTGATTTCCTTTCAACTCATTTATTAGGGAAACTCACAGTGGCTTTTGTTAGAAGGCTTGTCAATGAAAACCCTTCCCATTCATCTTACATTGTAAGGCTATTTACAGGGCATTAAAGGCTTGAGCCAAAGCTTGTTGAAATTGCAGAATTCCTGGCTACTTCAAATGAATTTGAAGCAGATCTGAAAGCTTCTCTTCAAAGACAGTAATTAATAGGATGAGCCCAACACTGATATTTCAATGCATCCTGCTAGTTAGAATTGGCAGGAGGAGGATGGGCTTTACTGGAAACATAGGATCCCACC